>BOPN01003683.1:80000-82500 GCA_017312705.2 Penaeus japonicus | reverse complement strand
AGAGAGAGAGAGAGAATGTATAGAGAAAATAAACAAGTAAAAAGAGGAGAAAAGCAAAACGAAAAAGAAAACTGGGGAATAGAGAAAGGGATAGTAAATAAATAGATATATAAATGTGAAAATAGATAGACAGACATATGCAGAGACAGAGGTATACACAGATAAGTATACAAATATTAATACAAACAGACAGACAGACAGACAGACAGAGGCAAAGGGATAGACAGATAAATAGACAAATGAAAAGGCAGATAATCCGATAGATAGACAGAGAAGCAAAACAGAGACAGACAGACAGATCGACAGACAGACAGACAAAAAAAAAAAAAACTCTCGCCAAATGTATCTAAGTCCAACTGTCTATATTCAAAATCCTCCTTTAAAAGGCTTAAGAGAGAAAGAAAGGGCCAAAAAAAAAAAAAAAAAAAAAAAAAAAAAAAAAAAAAAAAAAAAAAAAAAAAAACAGCTCTTATCTCCAAGAACATCCCTGAAGAACATGAAAAAAAAAAATCCATAAGGAGCTCGAGAGTGTTTTAAAGGAGGATTCAAACGTCTTTTAAAAAGGATCAACGGGTCTTTAAGGAGATGGCATTAACTCGAGAGGATTCGGAGTCCTTCAGGAGACTCTAATTCCCGCGTGAGGGCGCTGTGGTCGAGGTACCGGAGTCTATTGTCTTAGAGGATACGCACAAAGGGGCTCGTCATATCAGAAGGGGGGGGGGGAGGGGGGAGGGGGAAGGGGGAGGGGGATTGTAGGGAGGGGGGAGGGGAGGGGAAGGGAAGTAGAGGGAGAGGGAATGGGAATGGGGGAGGGGGAAAGGGGGGAGGGGGAAGGGGGGTAGTAGAGGGAGAGATGGAGAGATAGAGGCTGAAGGAGAGGGAGAGGGAGAGGGAGGGGGGGGAGGGGGTTTGTAGGGAGGGGGGAGGGGAGGGGAAGGGAAGTAGAGGGAGAGGGAATGGGAATGGGGGAGGGGGGAAAGGGGGAAGAGGCGGAGAGATAGAGAGAGGGGGAAGTAGAGGGAGAGGGAGAGGGAGAGGGAGAGGGAGAGGGAGAGGGAGAGGGAGAGGGAGAGGGAGAGGGAGAGGGAGAGGGAGAAGGAGAGGGAGAGGGAGAGGGAATGGGGGGAAGGGGGAAGGGGGATAGTAGGGAGGGGATGAGGGGATGGGGGAGGGGAGGATGGAGGGGATGAGGGGAGGGTGGAGGGGGGAGGGGGAAGGGAGAGGGGGGATAGTAGGGAGGGGGGGGGGGGAGGGGGGGGAAGGAGGAGGGGGAGAATAGGAGAAAGAAGAGAGAAAGGTAGAGGGAGAAGGAAAGAGAGAGAGACAGAGGCAGTAAAAGAAAGAAAGAAAGAACAAGAAAGAGAAAAAAAAAAAAAAAAAAAAAAAATAAAAAATAAATAAATATATATATATATATATATATATATATATATATATATATATATATATATATATATATAGAGAGAGAGAGAGAGAGAGAGAGAGAGAGAGAGAGACGATCGCCGGGTGCCAGTCCATAATATCTCAAATAACGGCACTATTGTTTTCTTCAGCAAATGACTCTAAATTACGGGTTGACCGAGCCTAGTAATCCAAGAACAAAGAGGGGGATAGGTAGCAATACCCCCCCCCCCCCTCCCTCCTTCCCTCCGTCCCCCTACTCTCTCTTCCCCCTTCCTCCTCTCTGTCTTCTCCCTTCCTTCCTATCTTCTCCCTGCCGTCCCTCTTTCTGCTTTCCCTTCATCCTCTTCCCACCTCCTCCTTTCTTTCTGATTCCTTTTTTCCTTCTTCTCCCTTTCTCCCTCTCCTTCCTTCCCCTTAGTGGATGAATTAATGAATGAGTGAGTGAGTGGATGAATTAATGAATGAGTGAGTAAGTGGATGAATTAATGAATGAGTGAGTGAGTGGATGAATTAATGAATGAGTGAGTGAGTGGATGAATTAATGAATGAGTGAGTGAGTGGATGAATTAATGAATGAGTGAGTAAGTGGATGAATTAATGAATGAGTGAGTGAGTGGATGAATTAATGTATGAGTGAGTGAGTGGATGAATTAATGAATGAGTGAGTAAGTGGATGAATTAATGAATGAGTGAGTGAGTGGATGAATTAATGAATGAGTGAGTGAGTGGATGAATTAATGAATGAGTGAGTAAGTGGATGAATTAATGAATGAGTGAGTGAGTGGATGAATTAATGAATGAGTGAGTAAGTGGATGAATTAATGAATGAGTGAGTGAGTGGATGAATTAATGTATGAGTGAGTGAGTGGATGAATTAATGAATGAGTGAGTAAGTGGATGAATTAATGAATGAGTGAGTGAGTGGATGAATTAATGAATGAATGAGTGAGTGGATGAATTAATGAATGAGTGAGTAAGTGGATGAATTAATGAATGAGTGAGTGAGTGGATGAATTAATGAATGAGTGAGTGAGTGGATGAATTAATGAATGAGTGAGTAAGTGGATGAATTAATGAATGAGTGAGTGAGTGGATG
>BOPN01003683.1:70000-75000 GCA_017312705.2 Penaeus japonicus | reverse complement strand
CAAACACATAACTAAAACAACAACTTCACAATAACCTAACAAAAACAACAACAACAACCACAATTTCAAAAGAACAACACCATAAACAAAAGCAAACCACAACAACATCAGTGTCATACACTTGACACTACCCCGGTGTCAAGCAAGGCCGCATGACACATGACACATCACAACAGCGATATTGTTGCAGAGAAAAAGGCAGATGCTAATGGTTACGTGTAGAGAAAGAGTCAGTAAGGGTAAGATTCAGTAAGAGTTAGAGTCAGTAAGTGAAAGAGTCAGCAAGAGCCAGAGTCAGTAAAAGTCAGAGTCAGTAAAGATAAGAGTCAGTAAGAATCAGAGTCAGTAAGAGTCAGAGTCAGCAAGAATCAGAGTCAGCAAGAATCAGAGTCAGCAAGAATCAGAGTCAGCAAAAGTCAGAGTCAGTAAAGATAAGAGTCAGTAAAGATAAGAGTCAGTAAAGATAAGAGTCAGTAAAGATAAGAGTCAGTAAAGATAAGAGTCAGCAAGAATAAGTAAGACAAGAACGAGACGGAATACGGAGTCGGAGGTCACATGGAGAAACATAGTCACATTTTTTTTTTTTTTTTTTTTTTTTTTTTTTTTTTTTTTTTTGACCTGAAATAGAATCAGTCGATAAGGTCAAGAGGTAACATATGTGAAATCGTATGTTTCCGTGTTTCGTGTATTTTTGAATGTTTTTTTTTGTTTGTTTGTTTGTTTTGCTTGAGTGGGGGTGGAGGAGGAGGTGGTTGTGATGGAGGCGGAGGAGAAAGAGGAGGAGGAGGAGGAGGAGGAGGAAGAAGACGAAGAAGAAGACGAAGAAGAAGAGGTGGTTGTGATGGAGGCGGAGGAGAAAGAGGAGGAGGAGGAAGAAAAAGACGAAGAAGAAGAAGAAGAAGAAGACGAAGAAGAAGACAGAAAAAAGGAGAACATAAAGAAAAGAAAAAGAAGAAATAGAAACGAAGAAGAAGAAGAAGAAGAAAGAAGAAGAATAAAGAAGAGGAAGAAAGACGGACGGAGCTGCGACATCTATCTCTTTTGTTGTTGTTATAATAAATCTTTTAGGGCAGAGATTTCAGGATCGAACGCGTGTCATCAAAACGTTGATGAAGTCACGTGATTGACTCTCATATACAGTGGGTCTTGATCGTAAATTTTGAAGACGTAGAGGGATTTTTTTTTCCCTTTTTTTTTATGACGAGGATGACATGGATGATATGAGGGATGGATATGAAGGAGGAAAGTTCAAGGAGGGAAGAGAAAAGCATAAGAAGCAAGAGACGAAACGAAAGCTGGAGGAGGGAAGGAGGAGGCTTGAGGACGAAGGAGTGAAACTAAAGGATAATGGTAACGAAGGATTTGTGGGTTGGGAGGGAGGGAGGGAGGAAGGAGGGAGGGAACGAGGGAGGGATTGATGGAGGGAGGGGGGAGGGAGGGATGGATTGATGGAGGGAAGGAGGGATGGAGGGATGGGTGGGTGGTGGGTGGGTGTATGGATGGGTGGGTGGATGGATTGATGGATGGATGGATGGATGGATGGGTGAGTGGGTTGGTGGGTAGGTGGGAGGGAGGGAGGGAAGGAGAAAGGGTGAGAGGGGATGAGATAGGGAGGGGGAAAGGGAGAGAGGGAGGGAGATAGATAGACAGATAGATAGAGAAAGAGAGAGAGAGAGAGAGAGAGAGAGAGAGAGAGAGAGAGAGAGAGAGAAAGAGAAAGAGAAAGAGAGAGAGAAAAAAAATAAAGAAAAAGAGAAAGAAAGATAAATGAAACATGAACATCTTTTACCCCCAAGAGAAAGGAAAGAAAAAAAAAGAAACGAGAACCAAATGTATAAGTCATAGAACTAAAAAAAAAAAAAAAAAAAAAAAAAAAAAAAAAAAAAAAAAGACACACGAAACTCGCCTGCAGTTTCCAATTACAAAGTTGCTGCACCGATGGCGGAGGACGGCGTCGGTCCGTCGGTCTGTCGGTCCGTCGGTCCGTCGGGTGAAAAGGCGGTCAGACCCCGACGGCGATGGCGACGGGGCATGAGGTCAGGAGGTCAGGTCGTTAGGCTTCGTTTCGGTGTTCGGGGATGGGAATTCGGGCCTTATTGCTTTGGGTCTGTTGTGTGTGTGTGAGGCTTGCGCTCGCACCTCTCTTTATCTATTATCTGTCTATCTATGTATCTACCTACCTACATATCTATCTATCATCTATTTTTATATCTATCTATCTATCTACATGCCTACTTACCTACTTATCTATCTTTCTATTAGTCTATATCTATCTCTCCATCTATGTATCTATCTATTTATCTATATTTATCTATCTATCTATCTATCAGTCTATCTATCTATCTATCTATCTAACTATCTATCAATCTATCTATCTATCTATCTATCTATCTATCTATCTATCTATCTATCTATCTATCTATCTATCTATCTATCTATATATATATATATATATATAAATATCTGTCTATATCCACATAGCTATCTATATCTATATATCCAACTATCTATGTATCTACCTACCTACCTATCTGTCCATCTATCTACCTTCCTACCCATCTATCTATCTCACTACCCATCTACCTACCAACCTATCTGTCCATCTATCTATCTATCTATCTACCCATTTATCTATCTCACTACCCATCTATCTATCTACCTACCTACCATTCTGTCCCTCTATCCATCTATCTCCCTACCTATCTATCTATCTATCTATCTACCTTCCTACCCATCTATCTATCTATCTCCCTACCCATCTACCCATCTCCGTATCCATCTGTCCATCTATCTACCTACCCATCTACCTACCAACCTATCTGTCCATCTATCTATCTATCTATCTACCCATTTATCTATCTCACTACCCATCTACCTACCTACCTACCATTCTGTCCCTCTATCCATCTATCTCCCTACCTATCTATCTATCTACCTTCCTACCCATCTCTCTATCTATCTCCCTACCCATCTACCCATCTCCCTACCCATCTGTCCACGTCAACAGACACAGAAACCTCTACCTTAATGCGCCACGCACCGAGACACCTCCTCTTTATCATAAGGACCGATTTCCCATTAAAACGTGGGATCTTTTTGACTTAAGCGGAAGCAAAGGTGACAAATAATTACCCCTCCAGGTCATTACGCTTAAGTAATGACTCTTCGCTGTTTACTTTCTAAACATAATTAACATAAAGTTGGTGGAGCTTTTGTGAAGGATCTTTTTGGTTGAGGGAGAGGGAGAGGGATAGGGGGAAATAGGGAAGAGGGAAGAGCAAAGAAAAGAGAGAGAGAAAGAGAGAGAAAACAGTGATGGATCAAGGAGTGGGAGTAGGGAGGAGAGGAGAGGGAGGGGGAGGGAGAGGGAGAGGGAGAGGGAGAGGCGAAGGGGGAGGAGGATGTGTGTGTGTGTGTGTGTGTGTGTGTAACATATATATATATATATATATATATATATATATATATATATATATATATATATATATATATATATATATATATATACATATACATATACATATACATATATAAAGAAAGTGAGAGAGAATAAGAGAGATATAAAAATAAAAATAGAGATGAAATAAGAGAGAGAAAAAGAGCGCGAGAGAGAGAAAAGAAGATTTCTTCAAATTCCCTCCGCTGCAATATTGCAAGTCTTGAAGAGTTCACGCATCGCAGTGCCTGGTTGCAACAGTGCCAGGTCACCTCGGCAACCACAGGGCGTAAACAATCGGCGGATATCGGACCAAAACAAACGACGTGAGAATTGCGCACCGGCTCCTGTCGCCTGGCGGAGACAATGGCGTCAGAAAGGAAACCAAAAAAAAAAAAAAATAATAAAAAAAAAAAAATAAATAAATAAATAAATAAATAAAAAATAAATCCATCGAAATATAAAATTTTCGTGTGATTTAAGAGATGCAGTCTTTGTCTCAAACATCTATTTTTTTCAACGAAATTACCAGAGATTTTGACACTGGTACTGAGGGGGGAGATAAAAAAATAAATAAATATATAGAGGTAGGGAAAGGGAAAACTGAAAATAAAATTGATAAACACCCGACTCTCTCTTTTTCTTTGAAGCTGTTGTTGTCGCGTGCTATCACGGTGTGAATAATCAGTAAAAATTCTCACTCGTCTTTACTCTTTTCCAGGCGTGAATAAGACCAGGATATTTATTTGTGTGTTCGCTTTTGTTACACACGCGCGTCGATACGTATAGTGTATGAATACGTACGTGTACGTCCATCCATTCCTTTCCATTCCATTCCATTCCATTCTATTTCATCTGATCCCATCTCATTCCATTTCATTCCATTCCATCCCATCCCCTCCCATCCTATCCCCTCCCCTCCTCCCCCCTCCCCTCCCCTCTTATCCCATCCCATCCCATCCCATCCCATCCCATCCCATCCCATCCCATCCCCTCCCCTTCCCTCCCCTCCCCTCCCTCCCCTCCCCTCCCCTCCCCTCCCATCCCCCTCCCATCCTATACCCTCCCCTCTCCTCCCCTCCCCTCCCCTCCCCCCTCCCCTCCCCTCCCCTCCCCTCCCCCCCCCCCCCCCCCTCCCCTCCCCTCCCCCCTCCCATCCCCTCCCATCCCCTCCCCTCCCAAGAAGGAATTAAAGGGAAGGAAATTGCCTTGATCCAATCTGTCTACCAAGACGAAACGAAGGGAAGGAGAAAGAGAAACAGAAGAATCGGATAAAGAATACGTAGAAGAGAGAAGGGTGAGAGAAGAAAGTGTGTCAGGAGAGGGAGGGAGGGGGGGGGGGGTAAAGAAAAAAAGAGGAAGAGAAAGAAGAGAAAGGCAAAGAAAAAAGAGAATGAATTTTCGAATGATTTCAAAAAAGAGAAAAAGAAAAAAAAAGAAAAAAAAGGGGGGAAGCGATAACAAGAGAGAAGAAAAGGCTGTGATGATTCGAAATCTGTGTCTGCTCCCCCCCCCCCCTTCCACTCCCCCTACCTACCTACCTACCTACCCCCCCCTTACGTCT
>BOPN01003683.1:62500-65000 GCA_017312705.2 Penaeus japonicus | reverse complement strand
TAGTGGAGAGAGAGAGAGAGAGAGAGAGAGAGAGAGATTGAGAAGGGGAGGAAGGGAGAAGGAGAGGGAGAGGTTAGATGATATGGGGAGGAGGGAGGGAGGGGAAGGGAGAGGGAGAGGTAGAGGGTAGAGGAAATATGGGGGGTGAGAGAGAGGGAGAGAGAAAGAGAGGCAGGGAGAATGTAGGGGAGGGGTGGGGGGGGAGGAGGGAGGATATAAGATGGTGGGTAGATGGAGAAGGTGAAGGAGAGTAAGAGGGAAGAAAAAGAAAGAGGTTGAAGGTAAGGGTAGTAACGGGAGGGAGGATGGGAGAGAGAGAATAAGAGGAAAGAAGGAAAGATAAACAAGAGATAAAACAAATTATTTGTAAAAAAACAAAAAACAAAAACAAAAAAACTCCATTATCTATCATCCCAGCTAAAAAAAAAAAAATAGAACACCAATTACCCCCCCAAAAAAAGAAAAGAAAAGAAAAGAAAAATCTTCCATTATTCCTCCCCTCTTCACCCCCCCTCCCCCCCCATGATGACGTCATCGGTGGGGAAGGTGTGGCGGACAGGTGGACAAGGGAAAGGACGTGTCGAGGGGGGGTAGGGGGGGTAGGGTGGGGGGTTAGGGGGGGGGGAGTGGACGAGGAGACGAGAACCCCGAGACACCTGAGTTCGGTAGGGGTGGGGGGGTAGGAGGGGAGAGGGAGGTTGGTTTGTTGGTTTTATTTTTTTTTTATTTTTTTTACTTTGTTTTTCTGTTTCTATGTCGTATCTATTTTTTTTTTTTTTTTTTGTAGATGTGGTCTATATATATCTACATACATAAACACACACACACACACACACACAGAAACACACACATATATATATATATATATGTACATATATATATATATGTGTGTGTGTGTGTGTGTGTGTGTGTGTGTGTGTATGTTTATGTGTATGTATGTATGTATGTATGTGTATGTTTATTCCTGTATCTAATAACCTATATTCACCTCCTTATAACAGCCCTCACCATACTCTCTCGGAAAGCGTTTCAAAATTCACCTTTATCGACACTCAGCTCCACATTTCCCCTCACATTAGCAGCGGGAAGAGAGAGACACCCATTCGCACTGCACATTCACCGAGGTCCAATTATCAAAGAGTGTCGAGCCGGAAGATGCTAAAAGAAAGGGAGAGGAGAGGAGAGAGAGAGAGGGAGGGGGAGGCGGAGGAGGAGAGAGAGGGAGGGGGGAGGAGGAGAGAGAGGGAGGGTTAGGGAGAGGGGTGGGAGTGGGTAAGGGAGGGGGAGGGATGGAGGGAGGGAGGGAGGGAGGGGGAGGGGGGAGGGAGGTGGGGTGGGGGAGGGGGGAGGGAGGTGGGGTGGGGGAGGGGGGAGGGAGGGAGAGAGAGAGAGAGAGAGAGACGGCGGCGGTGGCGGTGGTGGGGAGGGGGAGGGGGAGGGCTAGCTGGGGGTTGATGGCGTTCGATAAGGGGGGGGAGGGAGAGAGAGAGAGAGAGAGAGATGGAGATGGCGATGGCGATAGAAATAGAGATAGAGATAGAGAGAGAGATGGAGATAGAGATAGAGATAGAGAGAGAGATAGAGATAGAGACAGAGATAGATAGGTAGATAGAGAGATAGAGATAGATAGACAGATAGATACATAAATAGATAGATAGATAGATGGATAGACAGAGAGAGATAGACCAAAGCCCCTCAACCCCCCCCCCCCTCCCAAAACTAACACCACGCGCTTGCACACACCCTCCTCCCTCCCCCTCCCCCTACCCCCCACCCTCCAAGCAAGTACCCGAGCGCACTGCGGGGCGATGCGGACCCGGAAGCCCTGGGTTAATGTCGATCCGACGGAGGAGACTGGCTTGCGATGGTGCTTCCCCCAGGAGAAGGTGGCGGGCTCGGAGGGATAGGCTGGAGGGCGAAGGGTGGTGGGTGGTGGATGGTGGGTGGTGGGTGGTGGGTGGTGGGTGGAGGGAGGTGGGTGATGGGTGGTGGGTGGTGGGTGGAGGGAGGTGGATGGTGGGTGGTGGGTGGAGGGTGATGGGTGGTGGGTGGTGGGTGGTGATAAGGGGGGAGCTGTATATGGGTGGGAGAGGGGAGGGAGGAAGGGTGGGGAGGGAGGGAGGGGAAAGGGGAGGGGGAAGGGAGGTGGAGTAAGAAATGGGGGGAGGGGGAAAGGATGGGAGGGAGGTAGAGGGAAGGGATTAGGAAGGGAAGAGGGGGGGGGTGGAGGGAGGGAAGGTGGAGGAGGATGGAGGGAAGGGTGTCAAGTAGGGGGGGAGGGGGGTTAAGGGGGAAGGCCACGGGATTAGAATAATACTTATGGTGGTTGTTATTCATATTGAAAGCAGAGCGTAAACAGTCTATCTATCTATTTATCTATTATATCTCTGGCTGGGAGTTTCAATGAGGGTTTGGGAGCGGTTTTGGGATTTGATAAACTCTCTCGACCGTTTTTCTTTCCTTCGACAGAATTTGGTGATAAAAAGATCACTCAGACAAA
>BOPN01003683.1:52500-57500 GCA_017312705.2 Penaeus japonicus | reverse complement strand
GGAATCTCCCTTACTCTTCCTTTCACTCCCCCTCTCCACTTCCTCCCTTCCTTCCCAATCTCCCAGGTCTTATCTCCCTCTCTCTTTCCCCTCCCCCTTCCCCCCCCCTCTCTCTCTCCCCTACTCCCCATCCCCCTCCCTCTCTCTCCCCTACTCCCCACCCCCGTCTCTCATCTCTTTACACCCCTCCCCTACCCTCTCCCCCCTCCCCTCTCCCCCCACCCCTCCCGTATTCCCGAAGGAACCCCAGTCAGACAGGTCTTAAAGGTGTTGTAAAGACAGAGAGTGTTTTAGAAGCAAGTGACAAAGGGTTGTGTTTAGCGGACTTCATTGCGATGTGTGTGTGTGTGTGTGTGGGTCTTTGGGGATTGTGTGTGTGTGTGTGTGTGTGTGTATGTGTGTGGTTCTTTGGAGATGTGTGTGTGGGTCTTTGGAGATGTGTGTGTGTGTGTGGGTCTTTGGAGATGTGTTTGGAAGTGTGTGTGTGTGTTTGGAAGTGTGTATTTGTTTATCTAGAGGTGTGAGAGGTGTGTGTTTGTGTGTGTTTAGCGGTGTGAGTGTGTGTTTGTTGAGATGCGTTTGTTTGGAGCTGTGTATATGTTGCGTGTATGTTTGTTTGTTTGATGTATGTTTATTTATTTGTGTGTGTGTGTGTGTGTGTGTTTGTGTGTGTATGTGTCTGTTAATGTTCAAAGAAGTATTTGAAAGTGCAATAACTGTGCCAAACATATCCATACAACTGTTTCAACTTTGTCTATCTACCCTTCCATCTATCCTCGCGTCTCTACATACGCCAAAGCTCAGATATCCAAAGAGAAAATCATAACCAGAAGGTCTTTTCGTCGCCCACTCTACATGTCCCTCCGCCATCACAAGGGGCGTTCGACAGGGGGTGGCATTCAGTCAGATTCTTCTTCGTTAATGGCAGGGTTGACAGGGACAGGGTGACAGGTTGATGGCAGGGGAGACAGGGGAGAAATAGAGGCGTTTGACGGGAGTCTGTTGGAGACTTTGTAGGAGTTGCGGTAGAGGGAAGAGAAGGATGAAGTGAGAGGGAGGGAGGGAGGGACGAGAGAGAGAGAGAGGGAGTGAGAGAGAGGGAGAGAGGGAGAGAGGGAGAGAGAGAGAGAGAGAGAGAGAGAGAGAGAGAGAGAGAGAGAGAGAAAGCAAGAGAGAGAGAAAATGGGATAGAGGGAGATAAAGAAACAAGGAAAGAGAGAGATGGGGAGCAGAAGGATGAAATATTCCAAAAGGCAAACGATAAGCGACATAGAGAGAAAAAAATGACAAGAAAAAAAAACGACAACTAGAAAATTATCAATAAAAAGAGAAAGTCTTAATTGAAGAGAATAGCTAATTTTGTGGAGTCTCCGCTCTCACGATGTAAAGGAAAATGGGAAGAGAATGAGTGTGGGGGAGAGGGGGGGAGGGGGAGGGAGGAGAGGGGATGCAAATGAAACGACACTGAAGGGTCCAGCATTGTCTTGGTCTTTTTCTATGTCTCTGGAAACTTCTGATGTATTGGTAAAGGTGTTGAGATATAAGCACGCGCGGGAAAACGTCTATACACACACGTTCAATGAAGGTGATCGCACACACACACACACACACACACAAACACACTGACACACACACACACTCACACACACACACACACTCACAAACAAACAAACATAACAAACAAACGAAGAAACACACACAAGTAACCAAAGGAAACAATTACAAACAAACGCAAACAAATGCAACACACATTCCATTAAAAAAAAAAAAAAAAAATGCTATGACTCTCTTCCAGGAAAGCATAGCATTTATTATCCAAGCAATACGAGTGATTATGGAACTGGTGAGAGATTGCGAGAAAGCGCGAGATATTACGACAACCCGCGAGAAAAGACGAGACGAAATGGCGAGATCTCGATTTCGCGGAAACGGATTTCGCGATCGGCAGAAAAGCTGGATTTATTACTTACGAGTGTATTGCTGTTATTGCTTAGGTTTATTATTCTGTTTGTGTGTGTATGTGTTTGTTTGTTTGTCTGTCTGTCTGTCTGTCTGTCTGTCTGTCTGTCTGTCTGTCTGTCTGTCTGTGAGTCTCTCTCTCTCTCTCTCTCTCTCTCTCTCTCTCTCTCTCTCTCTCTCTCTCTCTCTCTCTCTCTCTCTCTCTCTCTCTCTCTCTCTCTCTCTCTCTCTCTCTCTCTCTCTCTCTCTCTCTCTCTCTCTCTCTCTCTCTCTCTCTCTCTCTCTCTCTCTCTCTCTACCCTCCCATTATCACCCCAACCCCACCTCCCCCGAACATTCACATGTAAGTTTCTTTTCCTCTCAGGGAGTCCATGCACAAGTGCCTACCTCATGACACAAGCGAGAGGACCATGGGGGGTAAAGGGGGGGGGGTAAAGGGGGGTAGATGTAAGGGAGGTGGGGTAGGGGAGGAGGAGGAGGAGGAGGAGGAGGAGGAGGAAGAAGAGGAGGAGGAGAAGGAGAAGGAGAAGGAGAAGGAGAAGGAGAAGAAGAAGAAGAAGAAGAAGAAAGAAAAAGAAGAAGAAGAAGAAGAAAGAAAAAGAAGAAGAAGAAGAAGAAGAAGAAAAAAGAAGAAGAAGAAGAAAAAGAAGAAGAAGAAGAAGAAGAAGAGGATAGTTCTATCTAAGTATCCCCTCCATAGCAACGTCGACCGTGCACGCTGCAACAATGCAAATGAAAGCTTCATTAGTCCCCGAGATGAATTCATGAACACAGGCACACGCGCGCAGAGCTTACAGGGAATGCAGATGGTCAGGCGGGTTTCAAGCAGGTCGCGGGCGAACTCTTAAAGGGGGGGGGGGGTGGAGGAGAATAGGGGAGATAGGGGCGTGGGGGGGGGGATGTAGGGTGGGGGTGGAATAGGGGTGGGGGTGGGGATGCTAGGTGGGGGTGGAGATAGGGGGAGTGGAGATAGGGGCGTGGGGGGGGGGTGGAGATAGGGGGGTGGGGGTGGAGATAGAGGGGGGTGGGGGGGGTGGAGATAGGAGGGGTGGAGATAGGGGGGTGGGGATGTGGGGATGTAGGGTGGGGGGTGGGGATGTAGGGTGGGGGGGGAGATAGGAGGGTGGGGGTGGAGATAGGGGGGTGGGGGGAGATAGGGGGTGGGGGGAGATAGGGGGGTGGGGGGTGGAGATAGGGGGGTGGGGGTGGGGGGTTGGGGATGTGGGGTGGGGGGTTGGGGATGTGGGGTGGGGGGGGATGTAGGGTGGGGGGTGGAGATAGGGGGGTGGGGATGTAGGGTGGGGGGTGGGGATGTGGGGTGGGGGTGGAGATAGGAGGGTGGGGGTGGAGATAGGGGGGTGGGGATGAAGGGTGGGGGGTGGAGATAGGGGGGTGGGGGGAGATAGGGGGTGGGGGGAGATAGGGGGGTGGGGGGTGGAGATAGGGGTGTGGGGGGATGTGGGGTGGGGTGGGGGGTGGTGGGGGGTTGCTTCCTTCCTCCGTTTTTGTTTCTTCTTATTGCGCTTCCTCTTCTTTTATTTCTTCTTCTTTTTCTTCTCCCTCTCCTTCTCCTTTTCTCTTTTTTCTTCTTTTTCTTCTGTTCCTAATTCTCTTTCTCCTCCTCCTCCGCCACCTCTACCTCCTTCTCCTCCTCCTCCTCCTAGTCCTTCTCCTCCTTCCCCTTCCCCACCTCTTCCTCCTCCTCCTCCCCCTCTATTTCCTTCTCCTCATCTACCTCCTTCCCCTCCTCCTCCTCCTACCCCTTCCCCACCTCTTCCTGCTCCTCCCCCACCTCCTTCCCCTCCTCCTCCTCCTCTTCTATTTCCTCCTCCTCCTCCCCCTCCTCTTCTTCCTCCTCCTCCTTCTCCTAGTCCTCCTTCTCCTCCTCCTCCTCCTCGTCCTCCTCCTCCTCTTCTATCTTCTCCACCTCCTCCTCCTCTTCTTCCTCCTCCTCCTCCTCCTCCTCCTTTTTCGCCTCATCTCATACTCCAGCTACTCCTTGCAACTCGAAGGACCTGATGTGTGTTCAACAATCTCAAACCTCCTTAATGGGAAAGAATGTAATTGCTTGTTAGTATGAGTAATGCAAGCACTTATGATCCCCGTTTTCTTGGGAGATATGCAGTCACACTCTGGGTGGAGGGATGGGCGTGTTTGTCGTGTGTTCTTTCGATTCGTTCTTGAGTTGAATTCTTATCTCAGTCCTGTTCATCCTAATCTTTTTTTTTCTTCTTCTTCTTCCTTTCATTTTTCGGATCCCTTTTCTCTTTCTTTCTTTTTGTGTTTTTTTCCATTTTCATTCTTCTTTTTTTTTCCCCTGTTCTTTCTTCCCTTATTCTCCTCCTCTTTCGTCTACTCCATCCACTCCTGTTCCTTTTCCATCTCTTCTTCTTCCTCCTCCTCCGCCTT
Source organism: Penaeus japonicus (assembly GCA_017312705.2). NCBI lineage: Eukaryota > Metazoa > Arthropoda > Malacostraca > Decapoda > Penaeidae > Penaeus > Penaeus japonicus. The sequence continues at coordinate 53,132 of BOPN01003683.1, read as the reverse complement.
TATCTATTCCTCCTCCTATCCCTCCTCCTCTTCCTACATCTACCCCCCTACTCCTCCTCTTCCTCCACAATTTCCTCCTCCTCCCCCTCTTTCCCTTTTCCTCCCCCTCGCTCACCCTCTTCCCCCTCCCCACTCCTCCTCCTCTTCGCCCTACCTCTTCCCCTTTTCCTCCCCCTCGCCCTCCCTCTTCCCCCTCCTCCTCTTCCCCCTACCCCTCCCTCTTACCCCTCCCCCCTCCTCCTCTTCCCCCTCCCTCCACCTCTTCCCTCCCACTCCTCCTCCTTCCCCTCCCTCTACCCCCTCCCTCCACCTCCTTTAATCACCAAAAAAGGAAAGGAGCGCTCCTGACCGGAAGTGGGTCAGCCTGGCTCTCATGCACTCCCCCCGCGAGAGTCGTTGCATGACCAAGCACAGAGGAGCGCTTCATATTTCGGGGCTGTGGGGCGGTAATCATGCATATGCAGTCTTAATTACAGTCTCTCTCTCTCTCTCTCTCTCTCTCTCTCTCTCTCTCTCTCTCTCTCTCTCTCTCTCTCTCTCTCTCTCTCTCTCTCTCTCTCTCTCTTTCTCTTTTCTTCTTCTTCTTTCTCTTTCTATTTCTCTCTCTCTCTTTTCTTCTTCTTCTTTCTCTT
>BOPN01003683.1:30000-40000 GCA_017312705.2 Penaeus japonicus | reverse complement strand
GAAGGGGGAAGGGGGAGGAGGAGAGGAAAGGAGGGGGGGGAGGGGGGAGGGAGTGGAGAAGAGAGGAGGAGGTGGAAGATGGAGGGGAGGGAGGTGGAGGGGAAAAGAGAGGTGGAGGTGGAGGTGGAGGGGAATACAGGGAAGGTGGAGGAGGGGAGGAGGAAGGGGAAAGGAGGTGGAAGGGGAGGTGGAGGTGGAGGTGGAGGGGGAAGGGGAGGAAGAGGAGAGAGTGAGGGGTGTAGCAAGTGGAACATTTGCGTTGTAGTTGGACACACACACACACACACACACACAAACAAACCCACACAACCCCCCCCCCCACACACACAAAGACAACCCCCCACCCCCAACCCCCCACACACCCCACACATACAAACCCTTTTATCAAAACAAAAAAAAGGGAGAAATGGAGGAAGGGAATATCTCCTTGTACAAATCCAACAAATCCAACGACCTTTAAGGTTACACAGACACACGCAAAATCGAGAGATAGGATGGGGGTATGGGGGGCGGGGGGAGGGGGGTGGGTATGGAGAGGTAGTGGCAGGAGGGGGATGGGGGGGGGTAGTAGATATAGATGTAGACCCAGATTTAGTAGCAGCGAAGATTTTTTTTTTTTTTTTATCTCGAATGAATATTCAAACTACCACGAACTAAAAAAAAAGATGAATATCTATATATCTATCTATCTATATCTGTCATTATTATTATCTATATCTATATCTATCTATCTATCTATCAGTCTATCTATCTATCTATCTATATCTATCATTATTATTATCTAAATCTATATCTATCTATCTATCTATATCTACCTATCTATCTATCTATCTATCTATCTACCTATCTACCTATCTATCTATCTATTTATCTATCTCTCTCTCTCTCTCTCTCTCTCTCTCTCTCTCTATATATATATATATATATATATATATATATATATATATATATATATATATATATATATATATATATATATATATATATATATATATATATATATATATATATATATATATATATATATATATATATATATATATATAGAGAGAGAGAGAGAGAGAGAGAGAGAGAGAGAGAGAGACAGACAGACAGACAGACAGACAGAGAAAGAGAGAGAAAGAAAGAGAGAAAGAAAGAAAGACCAACAGACAATTAAATAACCAAACAGATGAAACCAAAATAAGCGTACCTCTTCTTATCCTTGTTTCCCCTTATTTTTTTTTTAGAGCCGCGGTGTTTCTGTTTAGATAATCGAAACGTATCCCTGTAGATAGCTTTTAAAGGGGACGGAGCTGTGCCGAGGGGAGAGAGAGATGCTTGGAAGCTGTGCTGTTGGCTTGCTGTGCTTGTTTTTTTGTGCTTGTGTTCGCTTTTGTACTTACGGTTATGTGTGTTCGTGGTTGATGTTGCTTGTTGTGCTTGTTTTTTGTGCTTGTGCTTGTGTTTGTTGTTGTTGTTTTTGGTTTTGTACTTACGGTTATGTGTGTTGTTGCTTGTTGTGCTTGTTAGTCTCTTCCTTTTCTCTTTGTCTCTGTCTGTTTCTCTCTCTCTCTCTCTCTCTCTCTCTCTCTCTCTTTCTCTTGATTTTGTGTTGTTGCTTGTGCTTGTGTTGTTGCTTGTGCTTGTGTTTGTTGTTCTTGCTTTTGTACTTACGGTTATGTGCGTTCCTGCTTATTGTTGCTTGTTGTGCTTGTTAGTTGGTATTTGTTGTTCTTGATTTTGTGCTTGAAATTGCGTGTACGTGCTTGCTTTTGCTTTGATTTTGTTCGCTCTAGTGCTTGCGTTTGTGTTTGTTGTTCTTGCTTTTGTACTTCAGTTTATGTGTGTCCGTGCTTGTTTTTGCTTTGATCCTATTGGTTCGATTGATAGATTGCAGTTGCGCTTGTGCTTTTTAGAGCGTGTTGTGCTCGTAGATGTACATGTTATGCTTGCTCTTGTCCGTACTCACCATACTCATCGCTACTGTCGTGCTTGATGTGCTTGCTCCTCTGCTTGTTGTGACGAGATAAGGCTATGCTGTGTTGAATTTACGCGTGTCATTAAAGCGGGGTTGCCGAAGGGGTATTTACACGACGAGGAAAAAAAATCATTGATTTTTTCCGACCTCCTGTTCGTGCGATATAGAGAATACAACTATTGTTGAAAATGGAAGAGAGAAAGAGAGTGAGAGTGGTGAGTGTGAGACTGAGAATAAGAGTGATAGAGAGAGAGAGAGCGAGAGAGAGAGAGAGAGAGAGAGAGAGAGAGAGAGAGAGAGAGAGAGAGAGAGAGAGAGAGAGAGAGAGAGAGAAATAGATAGATAGATAGAAGATAGATATAGAGAGAGAATAAACAAAAACGTATTTGTATATCTCTATGAATATATATTTTGTCAGATCTGTGAACCGGTATGAATCGCTTTTCAACACGAGAGAGAGAGAGAGAGAGAGAGAGAGAGAGAGAGAGAGAGAGAGAGAGAGAGAGAGAGAGAGAGAGAGAGAGAGAGAGAGAGAGAGAGAGAGAGAGAGAAGGGGAGAGTGAAATAGAGAGAAAGAGAGGGAGATAGAGATATAGAGAGAGAAAGAGAGAGAAAGAGCCAGCGAGAGAGCGAAAGGGGAGGTGGCGAGCGTGAACTGTAAAATATTTATCCTCGCAATGGTACACCTGGCAAGAGTATCCGGCGCTTATTTACACGCTGGGACAAAATATTTATCGTATTTTTTTTTTCTTCTTCTTCTTCTGATTCTATTTCTTTCGTCCGTTCTGTCTCATTCCCTGCTTCTTTACAAAGTTTTATGGAAGATGGGAGAAGAGTAAAAACGAGGAGGAATGATAGAAAAGTGTGATATGATGGAGAGGGAGGGGGAGGGAGAGGGAGAGGAGGAGGGAGAGGGGGAGGGAGAGGGAGGGGGAGGGGGAGGGAGAGGGAGAGGGAGAGGGAGAGGGAGAGGGAGAGGGAGAGGGAGAGGGAGAGGGGGAGGGAGAGGGAGAGGGAGAGGGAGAGGGGGAGGGAGAGGGAGTGGGAGAGGGAGAGGGGGAGGGAGAGGGAGAGGGGGAGGGAGAGGGAGGGGAGGGGGAGGAAGAGGGAGAGGGAGAGGAGAAGGAAGATATATATACATATTTTTTTTTTAACATTTTTGAAAATATTTTATGCTTGTGAAAAGATATATCATTATTATTATTACTAATGCTGCTAATTGTAATAATGATAATGGTGATTATGAATACAATTAATGTGGTATCAATGATGTTAATGGAAATTATAATGATTAAGATCCTATTGATAGAGATGATGATAGGAACGATAAAAGCGATGTTAATAATAATAATGATAAAGGTGATAATAATGATAATGATAATGATGATAATGAGAGTGATAATGATAATGATAAAATGATAATATAAATGGTGATAATGATGATGATGATAATAAAGATGATAATAATAATGATAATAATGATAATGATATTGACACAAATATGATAATGAGGGAAAATAATTATAATCATGATGACAATAATGATGATGATAATTGTTACTCAATCAATATCATTATTATTATGATTATTATTATTGTAACAATTGTAATCATCATCATTATCATTGTTGCCATTGTGACTATCATTATTATTAGCATCATTACTAATATTGTTGTTATGGCAATCATCATTGTTGTTGATATTACTATTATCAATATCATTATTATCATTATTAATATTATCCTCTTTACCATTGTTACTATTTTTGTTACTGGTATCATTGTTATCATTAGCAGTAGCATTATCCGTATCATTATTGCTGTTGTTATCATTATCATCATTATTATTATCATTATGATAATCATTACTATTGTTATTGTTATCAATATTATCATCATAATTATCATCGTGATTATTGTTACTCTCATCATCAATAAAAGTTGTTCTCCTTTAATAAACCTTAGAGCATTAACACACTTTTCATGTTGACAATGTTGTATATATTGCACGTGTCAGTTGCAAAAGAATTAAGATTACGTAGTTTGTTGCAAAGATTTTATTTATTTATTTATTTATTTTATTTATTTATTGTTAATATCATTATTATTTTTTATTTTTTATTATTATTATTTTTTTTTTATTTTTTTTTTGGGGGGGGGGGTAGTTGCTTTACTCTTTCTCTTTGTCTATTATCTTCTGTTTTATCTGTTTGTTGTTTTATGGCTTTTTTCTTTTTGTCATTTTTCTGGTGATGTATAAGAAGAGTGAATGAAATAAGATGAGTTTGAAGACAGATAGATAAAGAGAGAGAGAGAGAGAGACAGAGAGAGAAAGAGAGAATGAGAGAGAGAGAGAGAGAGAGAAAATGGATCATCTGTAAATGTTATCAATTCACCATTGTTTTATTAGTATGACCACCAACATCATAACATCTTTTAAAGCTTTGTTTGTTTATATTTTTATCTTTTTCAAGTTAAGTCCATCTTCCCTTTCACAAGTCAAAAGTTAGAAATATCAATAATGAATGTAAAGTTAAACAATGACATAAAAACACATATCTTTTTATTATAAAAATATGAAAAATTACAGATAAAACACACCAAGACTGTACATAGCTTATGAACATTAATACTAAAGAAGAGGAACACACTGGTAGTTGAGGGTCATGGTTAACAACAGGACAAAATTATCATTCAACACGAGGATAACAAGCAAAATCGTCAAAATCATGGATTATCTGCAGTGGAAAGAAACAAGAAAATAAAGAGAAGAAAAAATAAAGTCAGTGCCAATCAGAGAAGGTGTTCTATCCTTCAATTTTGCAAGATCGAAAGTGATCAGTGCCTGCAACTGAGACAGTATAGTGAATAGTCAAAGCTGGGAATGCCTATCTCCCCTTCCCCCTCTCCCCCTCCTCCCTGTGCCTCCTTTCCCCCTCTCCTCCCCCTCACACCCTCCCCCTATGTGTTGTGCCTCCCCCTTTCCCTCTCCCCCTCTCCCCCTCACACCTCCTATGTGTTTGTTGCCTCCCCTTCCCCCCCCCTTCCCCCTCTTCCCCCTCACACCCTCCCTGTGTGTTGCCTCACACCCTCTCCCCCTTCACACCCTCCCCTATGTGTTGTACCTCCCCCCTTCCCCCTCTCCCCCCCTCTCTCCCCTCACACCCTCCCCTATGTGTTGTGCCTCCCCCTTCCCCCCTCTCCCCCTTCACACCCTCCCCTATGTGTTGTACCTCCCCCCTTCCCCCTCTCCCCCCCTCTCTCCCCTCACACCCTCCCCTATGTGTTGTGCCTCCCCCTTCCCCCCTCTCCCCCTTCACACCCCTCCCCCTATGTCCCAGCTGCCTCCCCCTTCCCCCTCCCCCCCCCTCTCTCTCCCCTCACCCTCCCCTATGTGTTCTGTGCCTCCCCCTTCCCCCTCTCCCCCTTCCCACCCTCCCCCTATGTGTTGCTCCCTCCTTCCCCCTCTCCCCCCCCTCTCTCCCTCCACCCTCCTATGCTGTTGTACCTCCCCCTTCCCCCTCTCCCCCCTTCCACCTCCCCCTATGTGTTGTGCCTCCCCCTTCCTCTCCCCCCTCTCTCCCTCACACCCTCCCTATGTGTTGTGCCTCCCCCCCTTCCCCCCTCCCCCTTCACACCCTCCCCTATGTTGTGCCTCCCCCTTCCCCCCTCCCCCCCTCTCTCCCCCTCACCCTCCCCTATGTGTTGTGCCTCCCCCTTCCCCCTCTCCCCCTTCACACCCTCCCTATGTATTTGTACCTCCCCCTTCCTACCTCTCCCCCCTCTCTCCCCTCACACCCTCCCCTATGTGTTGTGCCTCCCCCTCTCCCCCCCTCTTCCCCCTCACATCCTCTCCTGTGTGTTGTGCCTCCCCCCTTCCCCCCTCTCCCCCCTCACACCCTCCCCTATGTGTTGTGCCTCCCCCCTTCCCCCTCTCCCCCTTCACACCCTCCCCTATGTGTTGTACCTCCCCCCCTTCCCCTCTCCCCCCTCTCTCCCTCACCCTCCCCTATGTGTTGTGCCTCCCCCTTCCCCCTCTCCCCCTTCACCCTCCCCTATGTGTTGTACCTCCCCCTTCCCCCTCTCCCCCCTCCTCTCTCCCCTCACACCCTCCCCCCTATGTGTTGTGCCTCCCCCTTCCCCCTCTCCCCCCTCTCCCCCTTTACACTCTCCCCTATGTGTTGTGCACTCCCCCTCTCCCCCTTCCCCCCTCACACCCTCCCCTACGTGTTGTGCCTCCCCCTTCCCCCTTCCCCCCCCTCACACCCTCCCTATGTGTGTCTGCCCTCCCCCTCTCCCCCTCTCCCCCTCCCCCTCCCCCTGTGTTGTGCCCTCCCCCCTTCCCCCTCTCCCCCTCACACCCCTCCCCCTATGTGTGTGCACTCCCCCTTCCCCCCTCTCCCCCTCTCCCCCCCCTCCCCCACACCCTCCCCTACGTGTTGTGCCTCCCCCTTCCCCTCTACCCCCTCTCTCCCCTCTCCCCCTCCCCCATGTGTTGCGTGGCGTGTCACTTGGACTCGTCTCGGCTATTCCTTGGAGGAGAACTTATCAGGTTGCGAGGCCCTTAGTCGGCCTTTGGGAAGAGCAGGGAGGTCTGCGCGTGGGGGAGGCCTTTCTTTTGTATGTGTGTATGTACATTTACGTACACGGGTGTATGTATGTATACATGCGCGCGCAAACGCATATAAATACACGTATACACATTATACATTGTACAGGTTTATATATACTACACACGCACACACACAGAAACACACAGGCGCGCGCGCGCACACACATATGTACACATGTGCACACTCGTACTTGCACACGCCTACACATCCATCCAACCATCTATCTATCTATCTATCTATCTATCTATCTATCTATCTATCTATCCATCCACCCATCCATCCATTCATCCATCCATCCATCCATCTATCTATCTATCTATCTATCCATCCATCCATCCATCCACCCACCCACCCACCCTACCATCCACCCACCCACCCACCCACCCACCCATCCATCCATCCATCCATTCATCCATCCACCCATCCATCCAACCATCCACCCAGCCATCTATATATCCATCCATCCATCCATCCATCCATCCATCCAACCAACCAACCATCCATCCATCCATCCATCCATCCATCCATCCATCCATCCATCCATCTATCTATCTATCTATCTATCCATCCATCCATCCATCCACCCACCCACCCACCCTACCATCCACCCACCCACCCACCCACCCACCCATCCATCCATCCATCCATTCATCCATCCACCCATCCATCCAACCATCCACCCAGCCATCTATATATCCATCCATCCATCCATTCATCCATCCACCCATCCATCCAACCATCCACCCAGCCATCTATATATCCATCCATCCATCCAACCAACCAACCAACCAACCATCCATCCATCCATCCATCCATCCATCCATCCATCCATCCATCCATCCATTATTTCTCTCTGAATAAATACCCCTAAGCAAACACGCACACACGCACACACACACACACGCACACACACAAACACACACAGGCGCGCGCGCGCACACACATATGTACACATGTGCACACTCGTACTTGCACACGCCTACACATCCATCCAACCATCTATCTATCTATCTATCTATCTATCTATCTATCTATCTATCTATCCATCCATCCATCCACCCATCCATCCATCCACCCATCCATCCATCCACCCATCCATCCATCTATCTATCAATCTATCCATCCATCCATCCATCCATCCATCCATCCATTCATCCATCTATCCATCCATTCATCCATCCATCCATCCATCCACCCATCCATCCATCCATCAATCTATCTATCTATCTATCCATCCATCCATCCATCCATCCATCCACCCATCCATCCATCCATCAATCTATCTATCTATCTATCTATCTATCCATCCATCCATCCATCCATCCATCCATCCATCCATCCAATCATCCATACTAATCAATCTATTTCCTACATCAATCAACCCTTAATTAATAAATACAGCACACTAAAAAATACATTCACGATTTTATTATTTCTCTCTGAATAAATACCCCTAAGCAAACACGCACACACGCACACACGCACACACGCACACGCACTCGCAATCATGTACACGCACATACAAGCACGCACGCACGCACGCACAGACAAACTCCAATCAAAAATGTATATTTTCGTGTCATTTCCATAAATAACAGCTGACATGTGTGAGGTCGAATATCATTTTCTCGAATTTTACAAAAAAAGAGAACAATTTTATTATATTCTTTTGTTCTGTAGTTTTTATTCTTGTTTGTTTATGTATATTTGATTATTTATTTAGTGTATTTATTCATGGGGATGTTTATTTTTGTTTTATTGAAGTATAGAAGTATCATAATATTTCGTGCGTTGTATCTGCAAAAGTCGTTTAGTTCTGAGTATTTTTTATGTTTATCTTTTTTCCTTACTTTCTTTCTTTTTTTCTTTTTATATTTTTTACTTCTCCTGCCATTATTATTAGTTATTTGGACCTTCGATCTTAACGAATGGTGTGCTGAGATGTTATCTATTTTTTTCCTTTATTTTTTTTTAACGATGTTGGAACATGGGGGTAATATGGAAATATAATGATAAGCGAGGGAGAGGGAGGGGGGGGAGGAGGAGGGGGAGGGGGAGGGGAAGGGGGAGGGGAGGGGGGGAAGGAGAGAGGGAGGAGAAGGAGAAGGAGAAAGGGAGAGAAAGGGAGAGGAGGGAGAGGAGGAGGAGAAGGAAGGAGAAGGGAGAGAGGGAGAGGGAGAGGGAGGAAAAGAAGAGGGAAAGGGAGAGGGAGAGGGAGAGGGGGAGAGGGAGAGGGAGAGAGGGAGAGGGGGAGGGGAAGGAGAAGAAGAGCGGAGAGGGGGGAGGAGGTAGAGAAGGGGGAGGAGAGGGGGAGGGGGAGGGGAGGGAGAGGGAGAGGGAGAGGGAGAGGGAGAGGGAGAGGGGGAGGGAGAGGGAGAGGGAGAGAGAGGGGGAGGGAGAGGGAGAGGGAGGGGGAGAGGGAGAGGGGGAGGGGGAGGGAGAGGGGGAGGGGGAGGGAGAGGGAGAGGAGGAGGGAGAGGGAGAGGGAGAGGGGGAGGGAGAGGGGGAGAGGGGGAAGGAGGGGGAGAGAGAGAAAGAGAGAGAGAGAGAGAGAGAGAGAGAGAAAATGAGAGAAAGTGAGAAAGAAAGAGAAAAAAAGACAGAAAGAAAGAGAGAGAAACAGAGACATAGACAGACATCCCCACAGACAGACAAACAAACAGACAAACAAACAAAACAATAAAGACAAAACCAGAGCCAAAACACACACAAACACACATACAAACAAACAGACCAAGAGAGAGAACGAAAGAGAAGAAGAAAAAAAAAAATCAAGCAAATTGTCCTCACACACTCGCAAAGAAACCAAGCACAGAGATTAAATCTACCATTTGAGTCAACACAGAAAGGCAAACACAGAGACACGGTGTTAAAAGGTCCGCTTTAACAGGGTGCCATTATACACAGTCCATATGGCGTGGTGAAATTGGCTTAAATTGTTCATGCGAAGGGGCAGTTTTTTTTTTTTTTTTTTTTTTTTTTTTTTTTTTTTTTTTTTTTTTTTTTTTTTTTTTTTTTTTTTTTTTTTTGTCATGTGGGATCTATGATACGTTGTTATAATTGTTATTATTTATCATTATGATTTGTCTATGTGTTTGTTGTTATCGTTATTGTCGTTGTTATTGTCGTTATTATTGTTTATATTATTGTTGTTTTTTATATCATTTTTATTATTTTTTTTTATTATTATCATTATTAAATCATCATCACCATCATCATCATTACTGTCATCATTATCATTATTATTGTTACTGTCATTATCAACGGTATCATTATCATTATCATTATGATCATCATCATCACCGCCACCATCATTATTAGCATTATCGTTAATGGTAATCATTATCATGATTATTGTTGTTGTTATTTTGGTTATTATATTTTTTATCACTGTTATTGCTGTTCCCCTTGTTGTTGTTTTTTTGTT
>BOPN01003683.1:17500-25000 GCA_017312705.2 Penaeus japonicus | reverse complement strand
AAAATATATACATATACATATATATATATATATATATATATGTATATATATATATATATATATATATATATATATATATATATATATATATATATATATAAATTGAGGAAAGATTTACCATAACATTCCTTACACTTTTTTTATTTCAAAGTTTGAGGTTCAGATTGTAGAGTTATAAACATACTTGCGATATAAACTGTAGGTTGATATTAAAGTTTTCGAATGAAGTTATAAAGTTTGAAAAAAGTCATGACAAGTGCGCTGCAAACTTTTGAAATGGATTGCAAAGATTAGTTACTTTGTTGCAATGGTGTGTTATCAACTTGCAGGAAGTTTTTTCTAATCTTTCTAAGTGATGGTGATGGTGATAGTGATGGAGATGATGATGGTGATGATGATGATGATGATGATTATAATGATGATGAGGGTGATGATTATGATGATGATGGTGATGATTGTTATGATGATGATGATTATGATTATGATGATGATGATGATTATGATGATGATTATGATGATGATGGTGATGACGATGATGATTATAATGATGATGATGATGATGGTGATGATTATGATGATGATGATGATTATGATGATGATAATGATGAAGTTGATTATAATGATGATGATTATGATGATGGTGGTGATGATGATGACGATGATGATAATGATGATAATGATTGTGATAATAATAATGATAGTGATAATAATAATGACATTGCCATATTTAATATAATTAACAAAATAAGTGGAAAGGAAGAAAACAAAAGTCTTTTTATACATTTATTCAAGTGATTATAGTTCTATTTGCCTTCGTGTATTCGCAATGGACGAAACCAATTTTTCAAAACCAGACACGTTACCCCTAACAAAAATCAAACTTGTTATAAAAACAATGAAAGCAATCATATATGAATTGAAAATGTGTGGGTTACCAAGAGATGTTTTTTTTTTTTTTTTTTTTTTTTTTACGAGTTCCTACGTCGTGATTGCATGGGTATTGGATGTGTCTTTGCCATTTTTTTGGGTTTGGGTGCGTGAATGATGCATTGGTGAGATTGATCGGGTTTTGTAGTTAGGATATGTACTGTACATACGTGTGTACATGTGTATATATATGTATGTATGTGTGTATATGTATATATGTGTGTATATATGTACATTTATGATATTAAATTCACACACATGCGCACACACACACACACGCACACGCACACACACCCATCACCCCCCCCCCACAAAGTGTCCCCCCCCCCCCATCCCACATACACACAAGCCCCCTCTCCCTTCCCTCCCCCTCCCCCCCTCCCCTTCCACCCACACCTAAACTCCTCACACCATCACCCACCTCCATCTCCCCTCCTGACCTCCCCCACCCCTACCCCCATCCCTCACCTACCCTCCCCCCTCCACCCTCACACCACCCCCATCTCCCCTCTCACATCCCCCCCTCCCTCTCCCCATCATCCCCCCTCCCCTCCACCCACACCTAAACCCTCACACCACCCCCATCCCTCACCTTCCCTCCCCCCTTCCCCTCCCCCTCTCTCCCATCACCCCCACCCCTCACCTTCCCTCCACCCCCACCTCCACCCCTCCCCCCTCCACCCTCACCTCCACCCCTCCCATATCCCCTCCCCCTCCCCCTCCCCCTACCACCCCCACCCCAAGACGTACCCCTGGAGAAGAGAATCTCCTGAAGAAACTTTACTCAGCTCCTCCTAAGATGTCTTGGGTCAGGCGGCGGTAAAGAGGTTAATGAGATTCGGTTGCGAGTTGCGAGTTACAAGAGGCGATGGGAGGGAAGTGAAGAATGTGTGTTGGGAAGCGACAATACAATAGACCAAGCAACAACAACAATAATAACAACAACAATAACAACAACGATAATATTCGCTTCCTTCCTTCTTTTGTTCTTCCTCTTGTTCATCTTTTTTTTTCTTTTTCTCCTATTTCTTCTTCTTTTTTTCTCTTCTTTCTGTGATATTACTATTGGCTAACTTATGTAGTATTTTGTATACATATGTAACTATTCTTCTCTACTAAATCTACCTATCTTGGTCTCTCTCTCTCTGTCTCTCTATCTATCTATCTATCTATCTATCTATCTATCTATATCTATATATATATATATATATATATATATATATATATATATATATATATATATATATATATATATAAAAGAAAGACAGACAAACAGACAGACAGAACATAACACCCATCATCACAGGAAGGATTGTGCCTCTGATTAGTGTGGCGCTGAAGTGTTTGACTCTCTTGAATTCCTTTTGAATTCCTCTTTTATAACTTTTATCAGAGAAGTTGAAGTGAAAGAAAAGGAAGTTTTTAGATTGACTTTTTTGTTGTTGATTGTGGAAGTTTACTTGCTTTATTTGTTTTTTTTTGTGATATGGAATAAAGGTAATAAAGGAGGAGATAAGGGGAATAAAGAGAATAAAGAGAGAGTAGGGGGTTAAAAAAGGAAAGGGATATATTCTTCATCTGCTGTATTTATGCGTTTTATTCGTCCTGTCTTATTTATCTCGTATCATTTATTTTTTTCTTTATTTTCCCCCTTTTTCCTGTCTTCTCCATTCCCCATTATCTTCCCTTCCATTCTCCCCTTCCCCTCCCCACTTCTTACTATTCCCCTTACCCCTTTGCCCAACCCTACCCCTAACCCTTCCCCTACCCTCCCCCTCCTCCACCCCCCACCCCTACCCCTACCCCTACCCTCAGCCCCTCCCCTACCCTCAGCCCCTCCCGTACCCCCTACCCCTACCCCTACCCCATACCCCCACCCCAACCCCCTACCCCTCCCCCAACCCCCAACCCCCTACCCCCTACCCCCAACCCCCACCCCTACCCCTACCCCTACCCCCACCCCTTAACCCCCACCCCCTACCACTACACCTACCCCCCTACCCCTTCCCCTACCCCCCCCCCCATATCTCTTTAAACGTGCCAGAAAGGTTATTTTAATGAAAACAATTTTTTTTTTCCTTTTTTTTTTTCACCCGTTTAGCGAAATGACCCCATTATCACGTCACATTACACTCCTAATTAATAATCAGCGTAGGATTTAATTGGATACTCACTCAGTCGGAATTAATTAACGCCAGTGATGAAGATGATGAGGATGATGTCATCACATCGGAGTTTGGTGATTTCACAATCGAGACCCACCTGGGAGTGATTGAGTGGTTGAGTGATTGAGTGATTGAGTGGTTGAGTGGTTGAGTGGTTGAGTGGTTGAGTGGTTGATTTTGATGTTGGTTTTGTGATTGAGAGACTAACTGTTCTGGTGGCAGATGTTCTGTGTTGAGCCAGATGTTTGCATATGGATATATATATATATATATATATATATATATATATATATATATATATATATATATATATATATAATGAGTTATTGATTATTATAACATATATATATATATATATATATATATATATATATATATATATATATATATATGTTATAATAATCAATAACTCATTATATATATATATATATATATATATATATATATATATATATATATGTTATAATAATCAATAACTCATTATATATATATATATATATATATATATATATATATATATATATATATATATATATATATATATATATATACATACATATATATATATATATATATATATATATATATATATATATATATGTATATATATATATATATATATATATATATATATATATATATATATATACATACATATATGTATATATATATATATATATATATATATATATATATATATATATATATATATATATATGTTGAGTTATTGATTATTATCATCATTTTTTCGTTTGTCTGTATGGTTGTAATTGATTCATTTACTCACTGATAAATGTTTTGCAATCTAATTGGCTTACTATTTATCTATGTATCTAATTTATCAATTGATTTGCCTATTTATTGATTCATATGTTCGTTTATCTATTTATATATTCATTTATGTATGTATTCAATCATTTATTCATTCGTAAATTTGGTTATGTAATTATTCATCTATTTATTCATCTTTTTATATGTTTGTTAATTTTTTCATTTGTTTATTTGTTATGCCTTATGATTTATCTATCCCCATATCTGTCTATTAATTTATATATCAATTTATTCATATGAAAAAAAAAATCGGAATATTAACTCTCTTTTCCTTTTTTCTAAATATACCGATAATTTCTAATTCATTCTCAAAGGATCTAGAAATTTAGAATGAGTAAATCCCTTATTTTCCTTTAATTTGTTAATGATAATGAAAATAATTAAGATGATAGAAAGTTATAGGAAGATATATAATGAATAATTAAGATGATAAAAAGTTATAGGAAGATACATAAAGAATAATTGAAATGATAGAATATTATAAGACGATATATAGAAACTTTGACAACTATTTTTATTCCTTCGTTGGGAATGACAGTGAGGATGATAATGAGAATGATGATAAATATGGCGAAGAGGAGGTAATTGAGTAACGATATTAACAATTAGTGATGATAAGAAGGATGACAACAGTCATGATGATAATTACTATCATTATCTTCAAGACTGTGTCAACATTTCGGACTAATTAAGAAGGGGAAAAAGTTAATGAATGTAGAAAAAATAATTGTGTGATTATTGTTATATATTTTTTTCAGAATTGCCGAGGGGCATTGACCTCAGCCCCCCCCCCTTCTGAAAAAAATAGAAAATAATAATGACGGTCATTACATAAAATAATTGATTTGGAATTTATTGAACATGGATATTTATAATTACTTCATGCATTTGGTTGTAGAAAAATATTAAATAAGTGGATAGATAAATAGGGAGAGAGTGAGAAAGGTAAAAGGAAATGGAGAGAGAAAGAAAAAAAAAGAAAGAGAAAGTGAGAGAGAGAGATAAAGAGAGAGAGAGAAAGAGAGAGAGAGAGAAAGAAAGAGAGAGAGAGAGAGAGAAAGAAAGAGAGAGAGAGAGAGAGAGAGAGAAGAAAACAAACAGCCAAACACATACAAACACAAATACATGTTTTTATGTAAGATTTTACTTCATACCCATTTTAAAGTCTAACATAAATAAAAGAACTTAAAGAAAAAAAATTATCCATAAAGAAAAATCTCCAAATCATCCACAAAGAATAACAAACAAACATACAAACAAACAAACAAACAAAAAAGCCGGAAAGTAACAAACAACAAAAACAACAAACAAAAAACCCGGAAAGTAACAAAAAAAACAACAACAAAAAACAACAACAACAAAAACATTTCCGGGTGAGGACTCGTAACACCTGTCAATCTGAAGGGAATTCTTTACTTTTGAAACAGCGAGAGGGAGTGTCAAGCCCCGTCAGGTCGTCTGTGACAGCTTCTATTTGTCATGGAGGTGGAGGAATGGAGTAAGGTGGAGGAATGGAGGAGGGGTATAGGAGGAATGGAGGTGGAGGAGGGGAAGGTGGAGGAGGAATGGGGGAGGGGAGGAATAGGGGAGGGGTAGAGGAGGAATGGGGGAGGGGTAGGGGAGGACGGGGAAGGAAAGGGGAGAGGGGAAAGTCGAGGAATGGGGAGAGGGGTAGGGGAGGCGAAAGTGGAGGAATGGGGGAGAGGTTGGAGGAAGGGGGGAGGGGAAGGAGAAAGTGGAGGAATGGGGGAGGGATAAGAGAGGACGGGGGAGGGGAGCGGAAAGGGAAAAGTGGAAGAATGGGGGAGGGATAGGAGAGGACGGGGGAGGGGAGGGGAAAGGGAAAAGTGGAAGAATGGGGGAGGGATAGGGGAGGAATAGGGGAGGGATAGGGGAGGGGAGAGGGGAAAGTGGAAGAATAGGGGAGGGGGTGGAGGAAGGAGAAGAGGGAGGACGGGAATAGGGGGGGGGGAAGTTGGAGGAAGGAGAGGAAGTGGAGGTAGAGGGTATATTAGAGGAAGGGATAGAGGGAGAGGAGGTTGGAGAAGGAGTGGGGAGGGGAAGGGGGAGGAAGGGGTACTTATCTTTTTCAATTATTCATCCACCCATATATTTATCTATATTGTCATTTATCTATTTACTTTATCAAAATTTACTTTGCTGGTAATGAGTCCGGGGATTGATTTAGATATAAATCCAAATACCTAGTTGTCTATCTATTTGATTTAATCCCCCCCCCCCTCTGCCCCCACCCTCCGACACATATACTCTGGCCCCTTTTCCCACTCCGAGAATATTCCTTCGTCACTCACTCCCTCACAATCTCTCTCTCTCTCTCTCTCTCTCTCTTTCTTTCTTTTCCTCTCTCTCCCTCTCTCTCTCTCTTTCTCTCCCCCTCTATCTCACTCTCTCTTTCTCTCTCTCTCTTTCTCTCTCTCTCTCTCTCTCTGTCTCCCTCTCTGTCTCTCTCTCTCTCTCTCTTTCTCTCTCCCCCCCTCTCTCTCTCTCTCCCTTCCTCTCTCCCCCCCTCTCTCTCTCACTCCCTCTCCCTCTCTATCTCTCTCTGTGTCTCTGTCTCTCTCTCTGTGTCTCTCTCTCTCTCTCTCTCTCTCTCTCTCTCTCTCTCTCTCTCTCTCTCTCTCTCTCTCTCTCTCTCCCCCTCCCTCTCTCTCTTCTCTTCCCTTCCCTCCTCTCTCCTCACCCCTCTCCTCTCTATCTCTCTCAGTTCCTGTCTCTCTGTCTCTGTGTCTCTGTGTCTCTGTCTCTCTCTCTGTCTCTCTCTCTCTCTCATTCTCTCTCTCTCTCTCTCTCTCTCTCTCTCTCTCTCTCTCTCTCTCTCTCTCTCTCTCTCTCTCTCTCTCTCTCCCTCTCTCTCTCTTTCTCTCTCTCTCTCTCTCTATTGCTCTCTCTCTCTCTCTCTTTCTCTCTCGTTGAAAGGAACCGTCATGTGAACCAATGTCCCTTTTTCACAAGACTTGTCGATATCTATGAGATTTCCTGTCGTATTTTACTCCTGTTCGAAATTCCATGAAATCAATAGCCAAATAAATCAATTTCTAAATACCAGGTTTGATTCTTTCTTTTCTCTGTTTTTCAGTCTGTTTCTCTCTCTCTCTCTCTGTCTGTCTTGTTGTATCTCTCTCTCTCTCTCTCCCTCCCTCCCTTGCTCCCTTTCCCCTCCCCCCCTCCTTCACCCCGCAATCCCCTCCCTACCTTCCTCCACCTCTTCCTATATTCCCCTCCCCCCTCCCTCTTTGTCTGTCTGTTTCTCTCTCCCTCCCTCCCTCCCTGCCTCCCTTCCTCCCTTCCTTCCTCCCTCCCATCCCTCCAATCCCTCCCTCCCTGCCTCCCCCTCTCTCCTTCACCCCCTCCCTCGCTCCCATCCCTCCCTCCCCCTTCTCTCCTTCACCCCCCCTCCCCCTCTCCTTCATCCCCTTCACCCCTCCCCCTCCCCTTCTCCTCCCCCCGACTAGCATCTTCTCCCGCCCTCACTATCGACCCTAATAGCTTCCAACACTGATATTCCCAAAGTTTCCATCACAGAGCCCCCCCCCCCCCCGCCCGCCCGCCTGTATGG
>BOPN01003683.1:0-10000 GCA_017312705.2 Penaeus japonicus | reverse complement strand
GAGAGGGAGAGAAGGAGAGAAAGAGCTAGAGAAAGAGAGAGAGAGAGAGAGAGAGAGAGACAGAGAGAGAGAGAGAGAGAGATAGAGACAGATAGAAATAGAGAGAGAGAGAGAGAGATAGAGAAAGAGAGAGAGAGAGAAAGAGAGAGAGAGAGAGAACAAACCTAAGCTCCTCTCGTCCTCCATCCAGAGAAATTTATATCTTTAACAAAAGGAACAACTGTTGCATGAGTTGCAAATGCAAATTTGTTTGTTATTTGTTTATTTGTATTTTATCCGACAGATTGTTTGTTTACATATTGAAATGAAATGTATATGCTTTTATATATCATTCATTTCTGTTTATGTTTTTTTATTTAGGCCTTATTGGTACATTGACTTTTTTTTTAATATACTTTGTCGATTTTTTATCTACTTTCATGGTGTCAAGTTAGAGGAAAATGTGAGATTGAATTTAGTGCACCGGATATGTTTGGCAACAGTTTTCATTCTTATGTATTGCAGCAAAGGAAACCACTGTCTTTTTTTGCATTATCTTTTTTATTGCAATTATTAGTGATATATGGTAATCGATTTCATCATTTATTTTGCTTGTTTTGCATAATCCATTTTCATCTCATTGCATAATTGCCTAGTATGAAAAATTATAACACAACCAGTGTTATTACTCTTCATAACAATAACAACAATACAATAATACAATTATTCCAAAAGAAAAAAACAACAACAACAAGATCTAATCATCGTTAATGAATATAATCAGCCTATTTGCCACAATCTTCATTATCATATTATTCAGATGAAAACGTCATCTAGGTTCCCACAGGTGTTAATTAGCTGGTCACGTGGTTCATTATCTTCTCGTGTGGTTTTGTAGGTTCGTTGTTTGTCTCCTGTTGTTAGCATGGGAATCGGCACTGTTTATTTGTGGGTTTGTGTTGTTTCCTCTTATGTGTCTCTTTCATTTTTTGTTTATATTTTATGGTTTTGTCTTTTTTTTGTTTGTTTGTTGTCTATTATTTTGTTGTTTTTGTTCAGTCACTTCGTATTACTGTTATTCGTTGTTGTTGTTTTCTGAAATGGAATATATGAAACAATGTTAATTTGATGATAATTTGAGTGATGATGATAATGACAAAACGAGTAATGATGATAATGATAACAACGATAGTCTTAATTATAATGGTATAGATAATGAGGAAGATATTGATACTGCTACATCTATTGTTAAATACATCAGTTACTATTGTTATAATTGATATTTAAAACAAAATGAAAAAATAAAATAAAAACAGAACAATAACAATACAGGAAAAATAAACAAAAATGAAGATCAAGTAAAGCAGAAAGAAACAGAAGAAAACTAAAAAGAAATCTAAAAACACATGAACTTATGATCACCAGAAGAAATGACGAAAATAGGGCTGTTGGAAATTAAAATGATAAATGAAACAACAGCAACGACCAAACATAAGGGAAAAACGAACAAGCAAAAAGAAATCAACCGGAAAACGAAACATAAAAAAAGCCATCAGTAGCAGAGTCAGAGCTCAAACTCTACGGACTGCACCGACGTTTTCACTATATCTGAGGGATCGTGACAAAATTGCCTGACAAATGGCTGGGAGAACAAGACCAAGTGTTGTAGCCAAGAGGCGCGTGAGTTGGTTGGCCAAGGGTGTTTGCTATTGCGCTTCTAAGACTGCTTCAGAGTGGATATAAGTGCCTTTTTAAGGTCATGTCTTTTCTCCTTTTTGTAGAGATGAAGAGAAAGAAAAGAGAATATGATGTGCAAAAGGGCGATTTAAAATCAAAGGAGTGATGGTAATATTTTGTTACAATTGAAATTTTTGCCTTTGCTATTACTGCTGCTGTTACTATTGTTACTACTGCTACTAACAATAATGATGACAAGGACAATGATAACAGTGTTGCTAACTTCTACAGCAACTATAACTACTACCTCAGAAAGAAGAAGAACAAAGACTTATTACTTCATATACTCTGATCCTTACCACATCTATTATAACATACTACTACATAGCATAATAACAACAATGAAAATCACATCAAATAACAATACCACTAACAATAATAACAACAACACCACCACCGAAAACATCACCAAAACAGACCACAAGCCAATACCATACAGCTCACAATAACCTCCACAATCTGAACAAGAAGTGTTATTCAGAGACACACACACCTTTAACACCACGGGAAGATTGAGGTCTCATTAGCCTGAATAAAAATTGAAGGAGGGGGGGAGTGGGGGAGGGGGGGAGGGGAGAGAAGGGGAATGGAACAGCTGATTCCTCGTTATAACGACAAGGGAGAGGGTCTTGTTGGCATGGATTCAGTTGGGTGTGGAGTTTGTATTTCTTGGTGTGACTGGTGAGAAGTAACTGGTAGATGGTGGTAGGTTCACATGTCTGCTGTGATTGGTTCTTTGGTGAAGGGAGATTGGTTAGCGGTTGTTGTCGTATTTCATGTGTTGTCGGGGAGATAAGTATCATTACGGTTCATTCCTTTGTTTTTATTTATCATATTTTGATGTATTCTTCCTGGTGTTATTTTTTTGTGGCTATGTTAAGGGTTGTTGTTTAAGTAATCTGGTGTTATTGTTGTGTTTGCTGTTAATTTGTGCTTGTTTTTTTTTCAAATTGTCTTGTTTTGCTTATTTTGGTGTTTATTGTTCACCCATTTTTTTTTTTTTTTTTTTTCCTTTTTGCGAGTTCTCTTGTTTTTGTGAATGAGTCATATTTCGTTGTTTCTATATTCATTCAGTGTATGTGTATTCTAACCTTCGACTTCGCGGTCACTGTTTGTTTTTGATTATACGTTCTTGATTTTTGTTGTTGTTGTTATTTTCGGCATTGTTAGTTTAGGAGTACCGTCGCTTCGGGATATGTTACTTATTTATTCATTCTTATTTGAATCTTTGATTGTTTCGCAGTCAGAACTCTTTATATTTAATCATTCACCTTTTTTATGCTTTTGAATAAGACAACACTCATCATGAATTTAGAATTGTGTCTTTGATTATTAAGAGGGCAAGACTCAACACGTACCATTGTATTCCTACAAGAAAAAATTTGTCCCCAGTTAATGAGAAATACCCCTCCTCCCCCCAAAACAAAAGGGGAGAGAGAGAGAGAGAGAGAGAGAGAGAGAGAGACAGAGACAGAGAGAGAGACAGAGAAAGAGAGAGAGACAGAGACAGAGAGAGAGAGAGAATGAGAGAGAGAGAAAGAGAGAGAGAGAGACAGAGACAGAGAGAGAGACAGAGAAAGAGAGAGAGACAGAGACAGAGAGAAAGGGCGAAAGAGAGAGTAGAAGAACAAAGGGGAAAAAGAAACGAGTCACTACAATGGAATACAATTCCAACAAAAAGTAAAAAAAAAAAAAAAAAATGATGAAGGCAAAACGGAGGAATGAAAAATTTCCCAGCCATCACAAAAGATGGAGAATTGACTTTCTGGATGGACAAGGCTAGGGACAGATCGTTAATTGAAATGAGGCCATTAAAAGTGTGTGTATGAGTGTGTGTGTGTGTGTGTGTGTCTGTGTGTGTGTGCGTGTGTGTGTGTGTGTGTGTGTGTGTGTGTGTGTGTGTGTGTGTGTTTGATTATGTGTATTTCTGTTAAAATGTGTGTTTGATTCTGTATGTCTTGCTGATCGCGCTAAATGTATGTATAGATGTTAGCATTGTGAGTGTATGTGTATATACGAATGTGTGTTAGGGAGAAAACTTCAGTGCCTAATTGGGCCATGACTTCAAGATTTTCTTTCTTCTTTCAAGGATTAATCCAAGAAGTTCTAACGCTATGACTGACTTAGTCTGAGGAGTTTTGACGTTAGAAGTCTGAAGACATTTCTCCATTTTCTTTTTAATTCCTGTAGCCTCGAAAGGGCCAGCGCAAATTTGACGAAAAGGGGATGAAATGAATGAGGGAAAATGAGATTAGAAGAAGAAAAAGAGAGGGAGGGATGAATGGATGGAAGGAAGGAGGGCAGGGAGGGGAGGAGGAAAGGAGAGAATGAGAGAGAGAGAGAGAATGAGAGATAGAGAGAGATAGAGAGCGAGAACGAGAGTGAGAGAAGGAGAAAGAAAGCGAGAGAAAGAGAGAGAGAAAGTGTGTGTGAGTGTGTGTGAGAGAGAGATAGAGAGAGAGAGAGAGAGAGAGAGAGAGAGAGAGAGAGTGTGTGTAAGTGAGAGAGAGAGAGAGAGAGAGAGAGAGAGAGAGAGAGAGAGAGGGAGGGAGATTCCTCGAACCCAGATACTAATTAACAACAGGAAGTATTGCAGAACTTGTTGATATAGCTTATTGACTTGTGATCGGTGCAGTCTCAGTAATTAAAACTATTGCAAAGGCAAGGCTGCGTGCACTAGGTTGCTAATGAATTTCGTTTATGATGATTACATTGCCCTAATTAGGAATCTTGTGAAAAGGGTGATATATTTTGATTGAGCTGCTTATGCCGTCACCGGTATTAGTTGAAAGGAAGATACTGTTACTACAACAACACTACTACTACTATTTTTTCTTCTAGTACTATTACTACTACTACTGTGACAGCAACAATTACTACCATTACTACAACAAATACTACTACTACTACTACTATTACTACTACTACGACTATTACTACTACTACTACTATTACGACAACAACACAACCACTACTATTTCTTCTTATAGTACTATTACTACTTCTACTGCAACAACAACAATTACTACCATTTCTATAACAAATACTACTACTAAAAGGGTGGTATATTTTGATTGAGCTGCTTATGACGTCACCGGCATTAATTGAAAGGAAGATACTGTTACTACAACAACACTACTACTACTATTTTTTCTTCTAGTACTATTACTACTTCTACTGCAACAACAACAACTACTACCATTATTACAACAAATACTACTACTACTACTATTACTACTACTACTGTTACTACTACTACTACTACTATTACTACTACTACTACTACTACTACTACTACTTCTACAACTACTACAATACTACTACAACTACTACAGGAGAAACTTCTACAAGAAATACCAATATTGATAACGATAATGACAAAGGATATAGATACACAAACAAACATCACACAAATACCACCACAAGAGAAGAACAACGACTCGAGCGAAAGGCTTGTTGCAAACTGCAGTCTAAGTTGTGGCAAAGATTTCTCTTCGTTTGTCTTTTATCTCCAGGTTTTATCGTCGCCGCCTCTCCCCTTCCCTCGGAGCCACAGGAAGGAGGGAAGGAGGAACTGTGGCTGAGACGTGAGGAGGTTTCTGAAGTGTTTAAGATCACGGCTGGGAAGGATGGGTCCTGCAGGATTTTTTTTTTTTTTTTTTTTTTTTTTTTTTTTTTTTTTTTTTTTTTTTTTTTTTTTTTTTTTTTTTTTTTTTTTTTTTTTTTGATAAATTTGATGAAGTGTGTTTTTAGTTTTGTTTGTTTGTTTTTTTGTGTGCGTGTTTGTTTGATTGTTTTTGTGTTTGTTTGTGGGTGTGTTTTGTTTGTTTGTGTGTGTGTTTGTTTGTGTGTGTGTGTTTGTTTGTGTGTGTGTTTGTGTATATGTATGCGTATTTTTGTTTGTATGTGTGTGTATGTATTTGTGTGAGTGTATGTATGTGCTTATTTGCTTGTGTGTGTGTTTAAGTAAGACTGCGTATTTTGATTGAATTTGCGTACATGTTGTAAAATGTGTATATCGTGTATGCTTGCATGCATGTGTGTGTGTTTGTATTTATATGTGTCTGTGTGTGTATGCGTGCTTCTGAGTGCTTGTGTGTCCATGTGTGTTCGTGTATGTTTTTGTATCACTGTATATGTGTCAATAAACGTTTACACCCTCTCGTGTATATGTCTGGGCAGTGGCGAGTTCCCCACTTACTCATGAACCTTGAGTGAAGACCAGACACTGAGTATGCATTACTCTAACAACCTCTGTCAAGCAGAGAATTTATGCCCTCCTAAAATCTACGGACATGCACTCCCGTCTTCACCACAACATTAGCTTCTCCGGATTGACTCTTATGGCGTTTTCTATCTTCTGTCCAGACCTCTTTCGGGCTTCGATCTTTTCAACTGTTTTTTTTTTTTTTTTTTTTTTTTTTTTTTTTTTTTTTTTTTTTTTTTTTTTACTTCCAAATTTTGCAGACTAACATGTCCACTTCTATGTGGCTCGTTATCTGTCTTTATATCTTTCTATCTCTCTATCTGTGTGCGTATGTATGTATCTTTGTATCTCTCTGTCTATGCAGTATTTCTGTCTTGCTCTGTGTGTATCTATCTGCATGTATATATATATATATATATATATATATATATATATATATATATATATATACATACATATATATATATATATATATATATATATATATATATATATATATATATATATATATATATATATATATATATATATATACATACATATATATATACATATATATATATATATATATATATATATATATATATATATATATATATATATATACATGTATATATGTATATATATATACATATATATGTATATATATATGTATGTATATATATATATATATATATATATATATATATATATATATATATGAGAGGTTCGCGATCCGTTGTCTGATAACATTATTAACATCACAAAGTGTGTCTTAACTCTCATTTTCATCTTTTTTCTCTCTTAAAGGACTTCTTTTCGTCCATTCCAAGAAATCATAAACTTGTAGATTTTATGTAATTGTCCCTAAATGTAAAAGAGAGAGAAAGTACTTCGGTAAGCTTTTTCTTTTTAAAATATTCTTTATATATTTGCATAGATATAAAAAAAAATGGATATGCTACTTATATATGTTGAAAAATAAGATAATATTATTAGATTTTGAAAAGGTGAATTAAAGTTTCTTAATGATGCTGTACATGCCTAGAATCACGAATAAAAAAATGATGCAATACATAACGTCATCTTTAGTACTATCAAGCCATATAACTATGTAACTACTATGATAACTACTACTAACTATAACTACTAAAATAATACAGTAAATGACGTCACCTTTAGTACTATCAGACAAATAACTGTGAACTGTGTAACTATACAAAGTGAATGACTAAATACACTGCTTGTTCTCTTCAACGCTCTACCAGTTTCATTCAACGGTATTTTAGTACCACGTAATATTCAAATTTCAGATATTATCATAATGATTAAAAAAGCAACAATAGTTAGCATCTGTATCATGCATATTTCTAATGAAAGAAAAACGTTATGAATATTTGTATGAATTAGCATAAAGGAAATATATATATATGTTTTCTTTTTTTTCGTTTTTTGTGAGTGGGGAAAGATAACTTTAAATGTAATATGTATATTCGTTTTAACATTTTTCTTTTCTTTCTTACAGGTACGTACTAATGGCTAATATTCCTAACTGGCGAGATACAAGGATTGTGAGTAGACTGTGTTCTTTAGCGTGGAATAATTTCTTTGTTAAAAATGTTGAATATATATAAGGGAGAATGAATGACTTCAAAAGGCAAGATGTATAATTAAACGTTGATTAAACATGATCTTCTCTTGTCGAATTATATGCTTTTATACAGTGTTTCTTTATGTTATATATTGCACACACACACACACACACACACACACACACACACACACACACACACACACACACACACACACACACACACACACACACACACACACACACTCACACACAAACACCCACAAACTCACATAAACTCACATAAACCATAGATATAGATATGTATCTCAAATGTACATCAAAATCATAAATCCTGAACAGAGAGGAAAAAAAAAAACTTCATTTGGTGAATAGGGACAAGACAGCCCACACACGGATGAATAATTAGCCAGAATCCATGACAAACTGAGGGGAAAAGAATCCTTTGATGAATTGGGAAAGAAAGCGGAGGGAAATAGAACTAAAGAGAGCGAGGGAGAGTGAAAGAGGAAGAGCAAGAGGGAAAAGAAAAAAAAAAGGGGGGGGGGGGAAAGGGAAGCAAGTGTTTCTCTTTGAGTGTGTGTTTACTCTTAAAATCGAGGTAGTGAAGAAAAAAAGAATTGAATCGGAGAAGGGTCTATTTGCTAATACAAATAGTTATGCTTTTATTCTCTCTTCGGGTGCTTAAACATCCTTCTCTGTGTGTGAATGATTTTATGTATGTAAATGTTTGTGATTCTGTTTGTTTGTATGTGTTTGTTTATTAGTTTGTGCGTATGTATGCGTTTGTTTGTATGTTTGTGTTCCATGTTTGTAAGTGTAGGTGTGTATGCTTGTTTGTTTGTGTAAGTTTGCAAGTGTATGTGTATATCTTTGCGTGTTTGTGTTTGTAGTTATATGTGTATGTGGGTATATATGTGTCACTTTGTATGCTGACGTGCAGTTATGAGTGTCAATATTAGTATATACGTATTTAATTCTTATCCGCCCCCGCACCCTTCTCTCTCTCTCTCTCCCTCTCTCTCTCTCTCTCTCTCTCTCTCTCTCTCTCTCTCTCTCTCTCTCTCTCTCTCTCTCTCTCTCTCTCTCTCTCTCTCTCTCTCTCTCTCTCTCTCTCTCTCTCTCTCTCTCTCCCTCCTTCCCTCCCTCTCTCTCTCCCTCCCTCCTTCCCTCCTTCCCTCCCTCTCCCCCTCCCCCTCCCCCCCTCCCTCTCTCACTGAACGCGTATCCGCATGCATGTATGTACGTATGTATGCATGTATGTGCGTTTTTTTTCTCTCTCTTTTTTCCCTACATGTGTGCGGGCAGACGTCAAACGGGTCGTTTATCCTCATCACGCTAAATCCTGCGGCATCACCACTTGCGACACCTTGCACAACTTGAGCAACAAATTACCATTTCCAAGGAACCGAGCGCTGAGCCGGCGGGAATAACGACAAACGAGTTGAATAAATGCTTACGGTCAGAGAGTGAGGGAGAGGGAGAGGGAGAAGGAGAGGGAGAGAGGAAGGGAGAGGAAGGAAGGGAGGAGAAGGAAATGGAGGGAGAAGGAAAGTGAGGAATGAGGTGAGGGGGGAGAGGAACGAGAGAAATGGAAGGAGGGAGAGAGAGGGTGAAGGAGAGGGAGAGGGTGAGGTGAGGTTGAGAGAGAGGGAAAGGGAAAGAGAGAGAGACAGAAAGAAAGAGAGAGTGATATAGATAGATAGAGAGAGAGAGAGAGACTGAGTGAATGAGAGAGAGAGAGAGAGAGAGGGAGAGAGAGAGAGAGAGAGAGAGAGAGAGAGAGAGAGAGAGAGAGAGAGAGAGAGAGAGAGAGAGAGAGAGAGAGAGAGAGAGAGAGAGAGAGAGAGAGAGAGAGAGAGAGAGAGAGAGAGAGAGAGAGAGAGAGAGAGAACAGAGAGAGAGAACAAAGAGAGATAATGATGGTGGTGGTGGTGGTGGTGATGATGATGATGATGATGATGATGGTGAAAATGGAAATTATAAAATAATGACAATGAGTAAACAACCTCCATCCACATAAAACAGAGAGAGAGAGAGAGAGAGAGAGAGAGAGAGAGAGAGAGAGAGAGAGAGAGAGAACGAGAGAGAGAGAGTGAGATAAGAGTCTTAGATTCCATTCTTACGCAACCTGTCCTCTATACTCCCGTGTCCTTACCTTGTACCGACAAATGGCTGGAGTTGCTTAGGTATTCGATTGCGTCGGGGGAGGGGGGAGGGGGGAGGGGGGAGGGGGGGAGGAACGACATCCTTGCAATATTGACACCTATGTCTCTCGTGCAAAAGGATAATTTTTAGAAATATTCAGTACGTATCCAGTCTCCCATCCTAACTCCCAACCACCTTATCCATTCCTCAACCCTAAAAAGAACCTTATATAAGAGAGTTTAGAGATCATATTGCCATATCCCGCTCAATATTCATATGCGAAGAGCTTTAAAGCGAGAGTATTCAAAGGGGCGGGGCAGGGGGGGGGGGGGCAGTAGGGGGGGGGGGGAGAGGGCGGG
>BOPN01003682.1:146397-150368 GCA_017312705.2 Penaeus japonicus | reverse complement strand
CCCCCTCCCTTGCTTTCCAAATAGAGCGCCGTTCACGCTACGCACCACGCAGCCATATGTCAGCGGACACGTTCACCGAAAGGGAATTAGAGGAAAGAGATCTTTTAATTCTGTTCACGGTTATAGAGTCGGTTAGTTAGTCAGATAGTCAGCCAGTCAGTCGGTTAATCATCCAGTCAGATAGTCAGTTAATTAGTCGATAAGTTAAACAATCAGCCGATTAGTTAGACAATCAGACAGTCAATCAGTTAATCATCCAGATAGGCAGTCAGTTAATCACCCGATTAGTTAGACAATCAGACAGTCAGTCAGTCAGTCTGCCGATTAGTTAGACAGTGAGACAGTCAGTTAGTCAATCAGCCGATTAGTTAGACAATCAGACAGTCAGTCGGTTAACCATCCAACCAGGCAGTCAGTCAATCAGCCGATTAGTTAGGCAATCAGACAGTCAGTCAGTCAATCAGCCGATTAGTTAGACAATCAGACAGTCAGTCGATTAACCATCCAGCCAGGCGGTCAGTCAATCAGCCGATTAGTTAGACAATCAGACAGTCAGTCGGTTAATCATCCAGTCAGTCAATCAGCCGATTAGTTGGACAATCAGACAGTCAGTCGGTTAATCATCCAGTCATCCAGTCAGTCAATCAGCCGATTAGTTAGACAATCAGACAGTCAGTCGGTTAATCATCCAGTCAGTCAATCAGCCGATTAGTTGGACAATCAGACAGTCAGTCGGTTAATCATCCAGTCATCCAATCAGCCGATTAGTTAGACAATGAGACAGTCAGTCGGTTAATCATCCAGACAGGCAGTCAATCAGCCGATTAATTAGACAATCAGACAGTCAGTCGGTTAATCATCCAGTCATCCAGTCAGTTAATCAGCCGATTAATTAGACAATCAGACAGTTAGTCGGTTAATCATCCAGACAGGCAGTCAATCAGCCGATTAATTAGACAATCAGACAGTCAGTCAAATAGCCGATTAATTAGACAATCAGACAGTCAGTCGGTTAATCATCCAGACAGTCAGTCAATCAGCCGATTAATTAGACAATCAGACAGTCAGTCGGTTAATTACCCAGACAGGCAGTCAATCAGCCGATTAGTTAGACAATCAGACAGTCAGTCGGTTAATCATCCAGACAGGCAGTCAGTCAATCAGCCGATTAGTTAGACAATCAGACAGTCAGTCGGTTAATCATCCAGACAGGCAGTCAATCAGCCGATTAATTAGACAATCAGACAGTCAGTTAGTTAATCATCCAGACAGGCAGTCAGTCAATCAGCCGACTAGTTAGACAATCGGACAGTCAGTTAGTTGATAAGCATACGGTTAAACGGAGAAACCATGAAATTCTACCTCTTTCTCTCTCTCCCTTCTCTTTTCCTTTTTCTTTCGCCGCTCTTTTTTTCTCTCTCTCTATCTTCTATATTTTCTTTTATCTCTTTTCTATCTCGCTTCGCTTCATCATTCTCTCTTTCTCTCTCTCTTTCTCTTATTTCTCTCTCTCTCTATCTATCTTCTCTTCCTCTTATTTCTCTCTCTCTTCCTCCCCCACCCCCCATCTCTCTCTCTCTCTCTCTCTCTCTCTCGTCCTCTTCCCCCAACCTCCCTCTCTTTTCCGCCTCCCCCCCCACCTCTCTCTCTCTCTATCTTCCCCCCCCCCCCCCACACACACACATCTCTCTCTCTTCCTCTTTCCCTCTCTCTCTCTCTTTCTCTTCCCCCCACCTCTCACTCTCTCTCTCTCTCACTTTCCCTCTCTCTCTCTGTCTCTCTCTTTCTCTCTTCCTCTTTCCCTCTTCCTCTTCCTCCCCCCCCTCCCACCTCTCTCTCTCTTTCTCTCTCTCTCTCTTTCTCTCTATCTGACCACTATAAAAAAAAAAAAAAAAAAAAAAAAAAACAAGAATTAATACACAACAGCAAGACAGAACCGCAAACTTCCAGTAATAATATTTAAAACAAGTCCCCAAACAAAAACAAAAATGAACAACAAAAAAACTAAAATTTCTGAACTAACGTCACTTAACGTTAAAATGCTTGTAGTAAAAAAAAAAAAAAATCGGTTTATGCGGCGAGGAAAATAAATGCGTTTGGAATTCGGAATTTCTGGAATATCCACTGGGAATCTGAAAGGAATCCGTATCACATCTTTAAGACTTCTTTCTACCATCTCGAAGACTTTTTTTTATTATTATCGTTATGTTTAAATATTTAATCACATATAGTTAAGACATTTCTTCTGCTTTCTTCGCAAAGGTATACAGACCTATAGAAAAAAAGGCATAAAAAAATAAATAAAGACAATTCTTTGAAATGGGGTAGGGGGGGGGGCGGGGAGGGGGGTCTGAATTCCCAATGGCTATAGCTAATTCCTAAACTAGGTAAGGTTAGGTTAGGAAATCAGGTTAGGATTTTGTAGACTACAAATGAATGTAAATAATGCATTCAAAATTCAAAATTCCCGCCAAAAATCACTTCTAAAGTAGGTGAAATATATTGAAAATGCGAAGGATAGATATACAAAAATAGTTAGAAAGTGAAGACAAGCATTATTTTTTTTCTTTATAAAGGCAAGGAAACATGGCAAAAAGAAAAAAAAATCTGAAAAAATATTACCTAGTTGATGGTAACATTCCTTTCCTTATATTGTCATATTCCATTATTCATCAACCATTTCCACGTCTGGTTTCAATAACAAAGCACTATACACTTTCTTAAACACTTAGACAGATTTCAACATGTCAAAATAACTTAGAAAATGATAGAAACAAAGAAAAGAAAAGAAAAGAAAAGAAAAGAAAAAAAAACACGAGACATTTTATAAATATTAAGATGATGATTACATCTTTATTTCTTAATTACTAGCAGTGTTTGAAATTTGAAAATAATCGTACAAAGAAGTTGCCAAAAGATATTTAAAAATGATAAAACCCAAATTCTCAAAACAAATCAAACTAATAATCACACGTACTTTTAAAATCACAAAATTCGGAACTAAGCATTTTCAAAAATTCGTTAACTTAAATGTATTGATTTTTTCCTTTATATATATATATATATATATATATATATATATATATATATATATATATATATATATATATATATAAACACTTGTTTTCTTCTTCTGTTTATAGTATATTGCGGGTACGGTGATTTAGTTATGATAGGTTACCATAATGGATCCAATACTATGATAAATAAGCAAATAGATAAAGTTTCTAAAAATGATTTCCGTTGGCGGAATATAGGTCACGTGACTTTTCAAAAAGTCAACGGTTTTCTCTCTCTCTCTCTTTCTCTCTCTCTCTCTCTCTCTCTCTCTCCTATGTTGAGGACACAACAAAAAACAATATGAATGATAAAGTTACAATTATATATATCAAATAAAATATGTGTGTGAATGTATTCAAGAAATGCTTTCGAGATATTGTATTAAGACTAAATTTAGGATCCTGTTCGCAAATGTGTATGCATGCAAATTTTGTATTTGTTCATGTAAACACGTAATTGAATATTGACTTAATTTATTGCAATGATACCAGTGATAATTGTAATAATTTGTAAACAATACTTGTTTTACTCGAAATTTTCTAACCTGTTTCTCTCTCTCTCTCTCTCTCTCTCTCTCTCTCTCTCTCTCTCTCTTATACACACAGCTAATATCAACCCTAAAACTGTATTAGAAAAAAAAAAAAAAAAATCTGTTTTTTGAAATAAACACATCTTTACGAACGTTCTAAAAATAGCAACTATCAAACAAATAAATATCTCCATAAAAAAAAAACTTTTGCAAATATCAAAAAAATATAAAAACAGAAAACGGGACTGAAAACCAATAGAAAACGACGTACAATCTCACCTAGAAAGGGACTTCAAACTCCATGAAAAACAAGTGAATTACTGCATGACCAGAGGATTATAAGACACTTTTTTTTTTCTTTACCAACTTATACGAGGTTCTG
>BOPN01003682.1:113897-116397 GCA_017312705.2 Penaeus japonicus | reverse complement strand
TCCCTTCCCTCATGATCCCCTCCCCTTTCGTTCAGGTGACCCCCTCCCCCTTCCCTCATAATCCCTCCCGCCTTCCCTTTGGGTTAGGTGACCCCCCTCCCTTCCCTCATGATCCCTCCCCTCCCTCTCCCCTTTCGCTCAGGGTAACCCCCCTCCCTTCCTTATGATCCCTCCCCCCCCTAACCAATCGTTCAGGTGACCCCCTTCCCATCCCTCATGATCCCTCCTCTCCCCTTTCGTTCAGGTGAATCTCCCTCCCTTCCCCTCATAATCCCTCTCCCGCCCTCTCCCCCTTTGGGTTAGGTGACCCCCTTCCCATCCCCCCCCACATGATCCCTCCCCCTCCCTTTTCGTTCAGGTGACCCCCTCCCTTCCCCTTATGATCCCCTCTCCTCCCCCTAACCAATCGTTCAGGTGACCCTCCCTTCCCCAGATCCCCTCCCCTCCCCCTCTCTCCCTTTTCGTTCAGGTAACCCCCTCCTCTCATTAACCCCCCCCCCCCCCGACGATGTCAAGCGACGTTCAACCTGAGGGAAGGAAAGCAGGGCGGAGGCGGATGCATTTGCACCGTTCCCCTTTCCCCTTTCCCCTTTCCTCCGC
Organism: Penaeus japonicus; assembly: GCA_017312705.2. Classification (NCBI taxonomy): domain Eukaryota; kingdom Metazoa; phylum Arthropoda; class Malacostraca; order Decapoda; family Penaeidae; genus Penaeus; species Penaeus japonicus. The sequence goes on along the minus strand of BOPN01003682.1, from coordinate 115,797 downwards.
GTACCTCTCTCTCTCTCCCTTCCGTGCTCTCTATCTCCCCCCTCTCTCTCTGTCTCTCTACCCTGCCTTAATGCCTCTCTTTTGTTCCCTCTTCCTCTCCCATTCTCTCTATCTCTTTATCTCTTTCTCTCTTTCCCCTTTCTCCTTTTTCTCTCACTCCCTCTCTCCTTTTCTCTCTCCTTCTTTCATCACTCCCTACCTTTTCCCTTTCTCTATCTTACCTCATTTCCTCTTTCGTTTTCTCTCTCCCTCTTCCCTCTCTTCCTCGCTCTCTCTGGCCTCTATTTCTCACTTCCTCTTTCCCCTTCACTCTCCATCCCCTTCTCCCCTCTGTTCCTCAGTCCCTCTTCTTCCTGATCCTTAAATCCTTCCTGATCCTTTTTTCTGTTTTCCTCCTCTCTTCTGCATTTCTCCTCTTCCTTCCCTCCTTCCCTTCTTCCTTCCTTTCCCCCTGTCTTTCCCTCACGATTTGCCATTTCTATTTCCTCTCTTTTCCTCTCCCCTTCTCCTCTCTTCTCCCCTCATATTCTCCGGTTCCTCCTTATAGTCTTCTTCTCCCTCTTTCCCTCCATTCCAGTCTCATCCTTGTCCGTGCCCTTCCCTCATTTCTTCTCACCCTTTCACCTCTTCCTCCCCTCCGCCTCTCCCTCTGCCTCTTCCCCCTTCCCCCTTTTCCTCTTCCATTCCTCTTTCCTCCTCCTTCCTCTTCCTCCTTCTTCCCAACACCTCTTATTTTCCCCTTTCCTTCCCTTCTCCCACCCTTTTCCATTCCCCCTTCCTCCCCTTCCTCCTCCACCTCCTCTTCTTTCTCCCCCTTTCTCCCTCTGCCCCACCCCTTTTCCATTCCCCATTCCTCCCCCTTTCTCCCCCTCCTCCTCTTCTTTCCTCCCTCCTCTTCCTCCTCTTTCCTCCCCTTCCTCCTCCCCTTTCCTCACTCACCCCCACCCTCTTCCATCCCCCTTTCCCCATCCTCCTCATCCTCTTTCCTCCCCTTCCTCCTCCCCTTTCCTCCCTCATCCCCACCCTCTCTTCCATCCCCCTTTCCTCCTCCTCCTCCTCTTTCCTCCCCTTCCTCCTCCCCTTTCCTCCCTCACCCCCACCCTCTCTTCCATCCCCCTTTCCCCCCCTCCTCCTCCTCCTCCCCCTCCCCCTCCCCTCCCCTTTCCTTCCTCACCCCCACCCTCTCTTCCATCCCCCTTTCCCCCCCTCCTCCTCCTCCCCCTCCACCTCCCCTCCCCTTTCCTTCCTCACCCCCACCCTCTCTTCCATCCCCCTTTCCTCCTCCTCATCCTCTTGCCTCCCCTTCCTCCCTCACCCCCACCCTCTCTTCCATCCCTCTTTCCCCCTCCTCCTCCTCCCCTTTCCTCCCTCACCCCCACCCTCTCTTCCATCCCCCTTTCTCCCTCCTCATCCTCTTCTTCCTCCTTCCTCCTCCCCCTTTCCTCCCTCACCCCCACCCTCTTCCATCCCCTTTCCCCCCTTCTCCTCCCCCTCCTCCTCCTTCTCCCCTCACCCCCCACCCTCTTCCATCCCCTTTCCCCCTCCCCTCCTCCTCCCCTTTCCTCCCTCACTCCCACCCTCTCTTCCATCCCCCTTTCTCCCTCCTCCTCATCCTCTTTCCTCCCTTCCTCCTCCCCTTTCCTCCCTCACCCCCACCCTCTCTTCCATCCCCCTTTCCCCCTCCTCCTCCTCCCCTTCCTCCCTCACCCCCACCCTCTCTTCCATCCCCCTTTCCCCCTCCTCCTCCTCCCCTTTCCTCCCTCACTCCCACCCTCTCTTCCATCCCCCTTTCCCCCTCCTCCTCCTCCCCCTCCTCCCTCACCCCCACCCTCTCTTCCATCCCCCTTTCCCCCTCCTCCTCCTCCCCCTCCTCCCTCACCCCCACCCTCTCTTCCATCCC
>BOPN01003682.1:93897-103897 GCA_017312705.2 Penaeus japonicus | reverse complement strand
GCACACACACACACACACACACATATATACATATATATATATATATATATATATATATATATATATATATATATATATATATATATATATTTACATATATACATATTATATCCTTTCAGACCTGCAAGCAAAAGGCTAGTCTACTTTTAAGACAATTGTCCCACACCAAGTGTCATGACACCTGTTACGAGGAGAACATTCTAAGTTAACGTAAGAGAAGGTTTATAAACGAGCAGTGACGGTTAGTTTACGAGCGTGAACGACCTATTATAGAAATCCCTGAAACGAGCGCACAACACAAGCCGGTTCGGTAGCTCAGAACAGCTCTCAGATGAGGTCGTGAAAGTTCAATCGGTTTTTCAGCCATATCCTTCTTTTGGATCAGCCAGTACTCTGGTTTGTGACTGACCTCGGTGGTTCCCCCAAATTGACAATTTCTGTGGGCGACTGACTGGGCAACCCGCGTTACTCGGCTTGCCGATAGAGGACTCTGACGGAGAAGTTAAGCGCCCCCTATTTTTTTTCCCCCTTTTTTCATTTATTTACTCCCTTTTTCACTTGACTTTCCAATATCAATTTATTGGTTAATCTTCTACTAACTAATTCCCCTTGGAACCCTTCCCTCCATAGCAGGTAGGTCCTTCAAAATGTGGCTCAGCTAAATGTTTATCCTGAGGTGCTCATCTCGTGGGTTATTTCCCCGGCGACCCGAGTCACCGGCTTGCGACCATTGGAATATCCAATGGGCTCCTCTTGTCTGTGTGCACGTAGTCAATTTACACGTCTTTTTTTCTTTTTTTCTTTTTAGAAACAACGTAAGTATATATATTTTAGGGATAATTTGTATTTATTTATTTTCATACGTATGCGCTCGGGTCGTAATAGGATACAAACTCAAATACAAACACAAACACAACAACAACACACACACAACACTAAACACACACACATACATACAACATTCACACAACACTCACTCAACACACACACACACAACACTCACTCAACACACACACACACACAACACTCACTCAACACACACACACATGTGCATACGTAAACCCATCCATATTTATACAAATATCTGTTGTTTGTTGGATTCATTGGCTATCATCCAGCGGTACATGTCAAGGTCATTAAGCCGATGGATCCATTTCATTTCATCAGTTTAAAAAAGGTCATACAGTGTTCTCTCCTTAAAAAAGCTGTTATTTATTATCATTTTCTTGAAATACACATATCTATAAATATAAATATACGGATAATCTTCCCGCCAGTCTTCTCGACGAATCATAATCAGCGACGCAATGGCCTTTGTGTGTCGAGTTCTGTGATTGGCTCTTCAACGACCGCGGGTAAATGCTCTCCTGTAACACGTGATTTGATTGGTTCCCGTTAAGCGTCAAGTATGCAATGCTTTTGGCGAATTTGTGTGTGCGCTTGAGTGTGAGTGTGTGCCTGTATCTATCAACGTAATTGTCTCTATATCTGTGTATAATCCACTTTTGTCGTGATAGATCACAGAATAGAAACATTTTCAATCTCGAAAACGACATGAGAGGAGACTGCTCATTGGACAAATTCGCCAACCGTATTCCATTCCTAAGCCAATGACTGTGTATGTACTTTTCCCGGGGCGCGATGAGAGCCAATCAGAGTATGTGTTCCAAAAGATCATCCGCCATTGAGCCAATCACAGCCTTCGACACAGAAAGGCCACGTATGCGTCGTTTAAAAGATAGACGAAATGCGTAACGATTAAAGTACAAGAACTTGTTACTTTTTATATTGTATCATGTATCATATTTTTCCATAGATTTTTTTCTCTTTCTCCTTCTTCATCCATGTACGTGAATATCTCTCTCTCTCTCTCTTTCTCTTTCTCTCTGTCTGTCTCTCTCTCTCTCTTTCTCTCTCTCTCTCTCTCTCTATCCCTCTCCCTTTCTCTCTCCCTCTCTCTCCCTCTCCCTCCCTCCCTATCCTCTCTCTATTCACTTGATCTTTCATCTGATGATATCTCGTTGCAAAGCAGTGCTTCACGAGAGGATTCAAGTTGCAACGCAGCGGCCGGCAAAAGGTGGGAAGCGACAGCCCTTGCAAGTGAATTAAGGTGGCGAGATTCGGCCAAATTGACAGCCGGGGGAGTGAGTGTGCGTGGAAGCTTTTCAAAGGGAGAGAAGGTGAAGGTGGGAAGGAGAGAAAAAGAAGGAGGGAGAGAGAGAAAATGTGTGGGTGGGAAGGTGGAGAGGGAGAGAGAGAGAGAGAGAGAGAGAGAGAGAGAGAGAGAGAGAGAGAGAGAGAGAGAGAGAGAGAGAGAGAGAGAGAGAGAGAGAGAGAGGCAGAGAGGCAGAGGGAGAGGGACAGACAGAGGCAGAAGGTGGGTGGAAAAAGCGAGAGAAAGAGAGAGAGGGTGGCAGGGAGAGCGAGATGAAGGCAGGGAGAAAAAGACCCTTAAGAAGTAAGAGGGAGAGAAACACAAGCTTGGGACTCCATCAGCTCCACCGGGGGTCAAGAATCTCCTGGGGTAGAGGGGTCAAACGACTGACCCCCCTTCAGAACCTTCTCCTCCCCCCTTCTAACCATCCCTTCTTTCCTCTCCTACCCCACTTCCCTTCCTCCCCCAACCTCATTATCCTCCTTTCACCCCCTTTTCCCCTTTCTTCCCCTCTCTTTATCTCCTTCCCCCACCTCTTACCCTCTTCCTTCCCCTCTCTTTCCCAAGCCAGTTAAAGCTATGAGAAAACCAGCCAACGAGATCCTTCTTCCTCTCTGTCTATCCCTCCTCTCTCCTTTTCAATCTCCTCTCGTTTTCTCCATTCTTATTGCTTCTGTCGCTACCCCTCGGTAACTTTTCTCTCTCTCCTTCTCTTTTCTCTCTTTCTTTCTTTTCTCGCTCTCTCTCCCTCTCTTTCTTTCTTTTTTATTCTCTCTCTTTCTCTCTCTCTCTCTCTCTCTCTCTCTCTCTCTCTCTTCCTCCCTCTCTCCCTTTCTTTCCCCTATCCATCCCTCCCCCTCTCTTTCTTTCTCTCTCTATCTTTATCTCTATCTCTCTCTCCACCCACCCACCCTCCCTCCCTCCCTCCCTCTCACCAACCCACCCACCCACCATCCCCCTCCCTCGCTCCCTCCCTCGCTCCCTCCCACCCAACCATTCCCTCCCACCTACCCACCTTCCCCCTCCCTCCCTCCTTCCCTCCCACCTACCCACCTTCCCCCTCCCTCCCTCCCTCCCTCCCTCCCTCCCACCCACCCACCCAACCATCCCTCCCACCCTCCCTCCCACCCACTCAACCATCCCCCTCCCTCCCTCCTTCCCTCCCACCTACCCACCTTCCCCCTCCCTCCCTCCCTCCCACCCACCCAACCATCCCTCCCTCCCACCCTCCCTCCCACCCACCCACCCACCCTCCCTCCCTCCCTCCGCAGCCGAACACCAAAGTTTGTACGAGTTGCAGGCCTTCCAACCGCGACCCAAGACTAATGGCTCATTGAGGGGAGATGCATCGGCTTAACCTTAGGATGTGACAGGGAAGAGCGGGCTGAGGGGAAGAGGGGGGTAAAGGGAGGGGAAGAGGGGGGGAAAGGGGGGTAGGGGAGGGGAAGGGGAAGAGTGGGATGAGGGGAAGAGGGGGAAGGGGTGAGGGTACGGGAGGGGAGGGGAAGGGGGAAGAGGGGGGTAGGGGAGGGTAGGGGGAAGGGGAAGAGGGGGGTAGGGGAGGGGAGGGGTGAGGGGAGGGGAGGGTAGGGGACGGGGTGAGGGTACGGGAGGGGAGGGGAAGAGAGGAATGGGGTTAGGGTGGGGTAGGGGAGGGGAAGAGGGGGGAAGGGGTGAGGGGAGGGGAGGGAAAGGGTGAAGGTTTGGTTGGAGTTGAGTGTGCGGGAGGTGGGGACTTTAAGGAGGGGAAGGGAATAGGGATATATATTTCCAAAATATTTTTTTTTCTTTGAATTCTTTAGAAAGTGTTTAGAACTCCTAACAGAAAGATATACTAATATCTACAAACACACACAAACATACGTACATAAGACACACAGCACAACACAACACATACACATAACACATACAACAAACATATCCCCACCCCCCAAACACACATATCCCACATATCCCTGTCTTCCACCCAAAATCTGCCTGGCCTTCCTCCCCCCCCCCCTTAGCCTGTTCTTCCAGGACGCCCATTTGACCTGCGATTTCGGCCGTTCTCTTCGACATCCTCTTCTGCCCCTCCTCTGGCCTGCCCTCCGGTGTCCTCCTTCCTCTCCCCCCTCCTCTGGCCTGCCCTCCGGTGTCCTCCTTCCTCTCCCCCCTCCTCTGGCCTGCCCTCCGGTGTCCTCCTTCCTCTCCCCCCTCCTCTGGCCTACCCCCTACGGCCTGCCCTCGTGCCTAGCGGGTCAGCAGTTTGAATGAGCTCGGCCTTGACCTTGGCAAGACGTGCGCCAGACACCCTTTTGGGAGAGTGACCTCACTGATGGCTTCAACATGTGCCTCGGCCTGTGCTTGTGCGCCGCCGGGGGAATTAAGTGCTTTCAAGAACTGCTTGTTGTAACTTGTTTTTTTTTCCTTTTTTTTCTTTCTTTGGATGCATTTGTTATTGTTTTTTTTTTAAGGCATTTTTTTCTTTGTTTTTCTTTTTCTTTTTCTTGACGGGGGGGGGGGGGGGGCTGTGGTGTGTGTGTGGGTGTGTGTGTGTTCTGTGTATGTGCTATTGTCATTAGTATTACATATATAGAATATCTTATATAAAATAAAGCATCTTTGTGATTTTTTCATTCGTTCATTCATTACTATTATTCATTTTGTTTTTATTAAGATTACCGTGTTTACCATTATCAGTATTTTGTTCTTTTTTTTCTTTGTTTTTCGAGTTGACTGCAACATGATATCATGCCTTTTCTGTATTACTTAATTGTAATAACAGTAATAGTTTTCTTTCTTTTAAAACACCTTATCATATCAAACTCATCCTTATCCTTAATTACTTATGATGAATTGCCTAATTGTACTGTGCAATTACCGTTAATTAAGGTATATAAACATCGCTCTCTCAATCTTTCTCTTTCTCTTTCTCTCTCTCTCTCTCCCTCTCTCTCTCGCTCTCTCGCTCTCTCTCTCTCTTTCTCTCTCGCTCTTGCTCCCTCCCCCCCCCCTCTCTTTCTCTCTCTCTCTTGCTCCCTCCCCTCTCTCTCTGTCTCTCTCTCTCTTGCTCCCTCCTCTCTGTCTCTGGCACTCTCTCTCTCCTTCCCCCTCTCTATCTGTCTCTCTCTCTCTCTGGCACTCTCTCTCTCTCTCTCTCTTGCTCCCTCCCCTCTCTCTCTGTCTCTCTCTCTCTTGCTCCCTCCTCTCTCTCTCTGGCACTCTCTCTCACTCCTCCCCCCCCCTCTCTCTCTATCTCTCATTCTTTCATTTTTTTTCTTTTTATTATTTTGCTATTTTCCTTAACCTTATTTCCAAATTTATTTATAATTTAATTCCATTTTGATTCTTCATTGTTTCTTCTCTTTATTTTGTATTTCCTTTTTTATTCAATTTATTATTTGTTTGTTTTTCTCCGTTTTTCCCTCTATTTTTTTGCATTCCAAGTTCCCTTCTCCTCTCTCTCTCTCTCACTCTTTCTCTCTCTCTTTATGTCTCTCACTCTCTCTCTTTGATTTATTAACGAATTTATCTCGTTCTTAGGGTTAATTCGTCTTGTTCTATTTTCCTAATTCTAGTTGTTATTTTCCCTCTTCTCTTTTCCTTTAAGCTCGTTTCCCTCTTCTTTTTATTTCTTATTCTCCCTGCATTATTCATATCTTCCTTTTTTCCCGCATTTCTTAGCTCCTCATCCTCCCCCCTCCCTCCCCTTCTCTCCTCAGACCACAATTTCACGGTAATTTCCTATCCCCCCTCCCCTCCCTCCCCCTCCCCACCATCCATAAGGAAGGAGGGAGACAGATTGGGGGAAACTCTCCGCAGTCAAGTATAAAATCCTATTATAATTAAGATGTTTTATTTGTATATTCATTTATTCCTTTGTTTATTTATTTATTCATTTTTATCACATAATGTCCTGTGTTCGTTTTCATTTCGTTCTCTCTGTCTGTCTTTATTTCTTTCGTTCCTACTCTCTCTTTCTCTCTCATACACACATACACACACACACACACACTAACTCACTCTGACACACACTCTCTCTCTCTCTCATGCACACGCACACACACACGTCTTTTGTGGTGCGGACATGATATACAGACACTGTCGTGGTGTTACATTAATACAGTAAAATTTGAAGATAATACCAAAATAATGAAGTTATCCAACAAAATAGACAATGTCAAAAACATATTTTCTATGAGCGAAAAAAAAAGAAAACGGCTTAAAGAGAAACTATATTAAAGGTTAACTATAATAAAGCGAATGGTAAGAAATCCTTTCCACATTGATGATTATTGTGGTTTAGTAAAAGTATTAAATTCTTTCTTAACAAGTCCCATTACTATATCATTAAAGCAGATGAAACTCGTAAACATGTCTTTTCCCATGTGTTTCCCGTACATGTTAGATATTCTTATATGTAATACTCTAACACAAATCCATTCGTGTCTTATTCATCAACTTGATTGTTTGACTTGCCAAAGTACTAATCACTTACGTGCAGTATGACGTTATAAGATTTCACTGCAATCAGATATCTACAATGATCGTCATAAAATCATAGGTAAAGGAAATGGACAATAGATGTTGTTTTTAGTTTGTTTCTTTCTTGCCTTCCTTTTCTTGTCTGATACTTCCGAAATAATATAGGTATGAAATGTACGTATGTGTATGTTTATATGTGTGTGTGTGTGTGTGTATGTATGTATGTGTGTGTGTGTGTGTGTGTATGTATGTATGTGTGTGTGTGTATTTAACAAAGTCTTATTTGTATATGAACAGATGCAGAATATGAATGGAAGGAATTACAAAACTAAAAATTATAAAGAATATCAAATACAATGTGTCTACATGCGTGCACCTCAAATGACCTGACAATGACTCGTCTCCAATTCCAGAAACTACCATGAGTGGAAGGCGGGGCTTCGAACCTTGCCATTATCCCCGTCGGCCAATCACAGTCGAGTCGATCCGTACTTCACCCAATGTGCAAATTAGACCTTTGAGACTCAAGGATTCCATGTAGATATTGTGTCTAGTGGATTAATGACTTATTGCATATACTATGCATTGTCAGTGTTTCCTTAGTGTTCTCGATATAACTATAGCTCAGATATCGTTAGCTTTGTTTTATGTGTGAGTGTGTGTGTGTGTATATATATAGCCGCTCTCAGGAGGTTCGACTAGGGTCAGGGAGGTATTTGTACATCCAGTTGAACCTCTGCCGCTTCAGAGGTCTGACTAGGGTCAGGGAGGTATTTGTACATCCAGTTGAACCTCTGCCGCTCTCAGGAGTGTTCCACCAGGGTCAGGGAGGTATTTGTACATCCAGTTGAACCCCTCTGCCGCTCTCTGTGAGGTTCGACTAGGGTCAGGGAGGTATTCATACACCCAGTTGAACCTCTGCCGCTCTCAGGAGGTTCGACTAGGGTCAGGGAGGTATTTGTATACATCCAGTTGAACCTCCTGCTGCCCTCAGGAGTGTCTGGACTAGGGTCAGGGAGGTATTTGTACATCCAGTTGAACCTCTGCCGCTCTCAGGAGGTTCGACTAGGGTCAGGGAGGTATTCATACACCCAGTTGAACCTCTGCCGCCCTCAGGAGGTTCGACTAGGGTCAGGGAGGTATTTGTACATCCAGTTGAACCTCTGCCGCCCTCAGGAGGTTCGACTAGGGTCAGGGAGGTATTTGTACACCCAGTTGAACCTCTGCCGCCCTCAGGAGGTTCGACTAGGGTCAGGGAGGTATTTGTACACCCAGTTGAACCTCTGCCGCCCTCAGGAGGTTCGACTAGGGTCAGGGAGGTATTTGTACACCCAGTTGAACCTCTGCCGCCCTCAGGAGGTTCGACTAGGGTCAGGGAGGTATTTGTACACCCAGTTGAACCTCTGCCGCTCTCAGGAGGTTCGACTAGGGTCAGGGAGGTATTTGTACATCCAGTTGAACCTCTGCCGCTCTCAGGAGGTTCGACTAGGGTCAGGGAGGTATTTGTACACCCAGTTGAACCTCTGCCGCCCGCAGGAGGTTCGACTAGGGTCAGGGAGGTATTTGTACATCCAGTTGAACCTCTGCCGCTCTCAGGAGGTTCGACTAGGGTCAGGGAGGTATTTGTACATCCAGTTGAACCTCTGCCGCTCTCAGGAGGTTCGACTAGGGTCAGGGAGGTATTTGTACACCCAGTTGAACCTCTGCCGCCCTCAGGAGGTTCGACTAGGGTCAGGGTCAGGGAGGTATTCATACACCCAGTTGAACCTCTGCCGCCCTCAGAGGTCTGACTAGGGTCAGGGAGGTATTTGTACACCCAGTTGAACCTCTGCCGCCCTTAGGAGGTTCGACTAGGGTCAGGGAGGTATTTGTACACCCAGTTGAACCTCTGCCGCCCTCAGGAGGTTCGACTAGGGTCAGGGAGGTATTTAGCCACCCAGTTGAACCTCTGCCGCCCTCAGGAGGTTCGACTAGGGTCAGAGTGTATTTGTACACCCAGTTGAACCTCTGCCGCCCTCAGGAGTGTCTGGACTAGGTCAGGGAGGTATTTTTGTACACCCAGTTGAACCTCTGCACGCTCGTGAGGTTCGACTAGGGTCAGGGAGGTATTTGTACACCCAGTTGAACCTCTGCCGCCCTCAGGAGGTTCGACTAGGGTCAGGGAGGTATTTGTACACCCAGTTGAACCTCTGCCGCCCTCAGGAGGTTCGACTAGGGTCAGGGAGGTATTTGTACACCCAGTTGAACCTCTGCCGCCCTCAGGAGGTTCGACTAGGGTCAGGGAGGTATTCATACACCCAGTTGAACCTCTGCCGCCCTCAGGAGGTTCGACTAGGGTCAGGGAGGTATTTGTACACCCAGTTGAACCTCTGCCGCCCGCAGGAGGTTCGACTAGGGTCAGGGAGGTATTTGTACACCCAGTTGAACCTCTGCCGCCCTCAGGAGGTTCGACTAGGGTCAGGGAGGTATTCATACAATCTAGCAACCTGCCGCCTCAGGAGGTTCGACTAGGGTCAGGGAGGTATTCATACACCCAGTTGAACTCCTCTGCCGCCTCAGAGGTTCGACTAGGGTCAGGGAGGTATTTGTACACCCAGTTGAACCTCTGCCGCCCTCAGGAGGTTCGACTAGGTCAGGGAGGTATTCCATACACCCAGTTGAACCTCTGCTGCCCTCAGGAGGGTCTGACTAGGGTCAGGGAGGTATTTGTACAATCTGGAAGCTGAACCTCTGCCGCCTCTCAGGAGGCTGACTAGGGTCAGGGAGGTATTCATACACCCAGTTGAACCTCTGCCGCCCTCAGAGGTCTGGACTAGGGTCAGGGAGGTATTTGTACACCCAGTTGAACCTCTGCCGCCCTCAGGAGGTTCGACTAGGGTCAGGGAGGTATTCATACACCCAGTTGAACCTCTGCCGCCCTCAGGAGGTTCGACTAGGGTCAGGGAGGTATTTGTACACCCAGTTGAACCTCTGCCGCCCTCAGGAGGTTCGACTAGGGTCAGGGAGGTATTTGGTATTGCTCCAGTTGAACCTCTGCCGCCCTCAGGAGGTTCGACTAGGGTCAGGAGGCATTCATACACCCAGTTGAACCTCTGCCGCCCTCAGGAGGTTCGACTAGGGTCAGGGAGGTATTTGTACACCCAGTTGAACCTCTGCCGCCCTCAGGAGGTTCGACTAGGGTCAGGGAGGTATTCATACACCCAGTTGAACCTCTGCCGCCCTCAGGAGGTTCGACTAGGGTCAGGGAGGTATTTGTACACCCAGTTGAACCTCTGCCGCCCTCAGGAGGTTCGACTAGGGTCAGGGAGGTATTTGTACACCCAGTTGAACCTCTGCCGCCCTCAGGAGGTTCGACTAGGGTCAGGGAGGTATTTGTACACC
>BOPN01003682.1:75000-87826 GCA_017312705.2 Penaeus japonicus | reverse complement strand
TTTCCACCTCCCTCCCTTCTCCCTCCTCCCTTACTTCCACCCCCCCTCCTCCCACCCCATGACAGTGCCAGGTCCGTGGGAATCCAAGGTGCCAGTTCCGTGGGAATCGTACTTTTCAATCTCAGCTGGGGGTGAATGTGGAGAAATCTGTTTTTTGATTTTTTTTCTCGTTTATTTGTGTTAATGGGAATGTGATTGTAATTGCGCATTGCTGCCATTAAGGTTCGGTGCCTGTTGATATCATTAGGGCGTTATTATGGAGCTAATGATAATTAATGGTCGTTCGTTCGTGTTTCTGTGTGTGGCGGAAAGAGGTGGGTGGGTGGGGGGAAGGGGGGTGGGTAAATATCTGGTACAATATAGTACCACGTGATTTACCTTAGGAAAGGGGGTTAGGAGGAGAGAGGGGAGGTGGTAGGTGGTTGGACTCATGGAGGGGGGGAGGAACTAGAAAGGGAAGGGGAAGGGTGGGAGGGAGGGAGGGAGGGGGGGGTGTTAGGTCATAACGGCGGGTGAATGTATTATATCTTTTATATCGGATATCAGGTAATATTGACGTGTATGTATATATATATAACTTTCTTCGTACTTCAGGGAAATATTCCAGTGTGACTTGATTTTTTCCACTTTCGCTCGCGGAGGGAGGGAGGGGGGAGGGGGGAGGGGGAAGGGGGAAGTCTGGTTTGACAGGCAGTCTATGAATCGCATTGTGCTTTTATTTAACTTTATTTCTTTGTTGTTATCTTTATTTTCTTCTTTGTTCTTACTTTTGTTATCTGTTGTTGTATAGATAGGATATTTAGAAAGAAAACTGCGAAAACATACCGAGTCCTTCGGTATGTATATATATATACATATATATATATATATACACACACACACACACACACACACACACACACTCGCTCAATCACTTACTCACTCACTCACTCACTCACTCGCTCGCTCATTCTCACTCACTCACTCACACGCACACACACACTCACACACTCACTCACTCACTAAATTAAAGAGAGCGTGAACAAGAGCACAAAAATGAAAACATATGATCAGGAGCCAGAACCAGACAATCGTAGTATTACAACAATTAATGACAATAACAATAGAGTAAATAATAGCGATAAAAAAAAAATTACGATAAAAATCACAAACCTTCGCGGTACCCCCCCCCCCCTACACACACACTCCAACCCCACCCACCCACCCACCCACCTTCCCACCCACCCACCCACCCATAGTCGTTGGCTGCAACATCATCTCTCTCGTCCGACTCTTGCAGAAGTTGACCAATACCGAGCTGGGTGCAACGGTACTGTGACGTCATCCACGTCTAATTTCTCCTCTGTTGGGACATCCGATTCTTATCTCTTGGTTAATCCATGAGGTGTAATTGTTTGTGAGGTTGGTGGGGGGGGGGAGGGGGGTGATCTGTTTTTGGATTTACTTTCTGTCTGTCTGTTTGTTCTGTTTCTGTTTTTCTGTCTCTGTCTCTGTCTCTTTCTCTCTGTCTGTTCTTCGGTCTCGTCCCTTTCTAGCATCTTTATCTTTCTCTCTCTCCTTTCTCTCCCTCCCTCTCCCCGCCATCCTTCCCTCCCTCCCTCCCTCTATCTCTCTCTCCCTCTACCCTGCCTCCATCTCCCTCCTTCCCTTCCTCTTCCTTCCCCCTCCCTTCCTTCCCACCTCCCTCCCCCTCCCCTCCTTCCCACCTCTCTCCCCCTCCCCTCCTTCCCACCTCCCCCCCTCCCCTTCCTCCCCACCTCCCCCCCTCCCCTTCCTCCCCACCTCCTTCCCCCACCTCACTCCTCCACCCCCCTCCTCCCCTCCTTCCCACCTCCCTCCCCCTCCCCACCTTCCCACCTCCCTCCCCCTCCCCTCCTTCCCACCTCCCTCCCCCTCCCCTCCTTCCCACCTCCCCCCCTCCCCTTCCTCCCCACCTCCTTCCCCCACCTCACTCCTCCACCCCCCTCCTCCCCTCCTCCACTCACCCCCGCCCCCCTTAACCGTGGTGTGAGGAAATTGTGCATCTGGAGTCATCCGAATATGTAATTATCCTTCTTAGATTCACTTTTCCCTCAGCCTTGCGAGGCGGAGAGAATTTAGTCACGCAAGAACGTGCTCTTTGTTTTTGTTTTTGTTGCTGCTGTTGTTCTTGGTGTTGTTTGTTTTTGTTTGTTGTTCTGGTGATGGTGTTGATGGTATTCACTGTTTTGATTGAAATCGATATAGTTTAGTAAACTCCCTCTTCTCATACATTCATCCTTTTTACAGCGATAGAGAGAGAGAGAGAGAGAGAGAGAGAGAGAGAGAGAGAGAGAGAGAGAGAGAGAGCAAGGTGTTGATTGCGTGGCTGATAATAATGACTTTGCGATCTCGAAGGAGCACCTGCGAGTCGCCGATGGATTAATCGATCATCATTTTAATCAGATTCAAGGTCCTTTCACAAGGAAATCCACCGAGAAGAGGTGGGAAGGGCGGGGGGGGGGGGGGCGGAGGGGAAGCGGATGGGTGAGATTGAATTATATTGGTCTGAAGATTGTATACGTAGGTTTATGTGCATGCGCACACACACACACACACACACACACACACACACACACACACACACACACACACACACACACACACACACACACACACACACACACACACACACACACATACCAATGCCAGTAGCAGTGAATTCCGAGAAGTGTAGACTGATTCTTACGCTCAGTGATTAATTCATAAAAAAAACGGATTTATGAATAAAAAGACGCAAAATAATGCAATTACATAATCGTGCATGATAACAGTGGAATCAGCATGAATTAGCATAACGTTGAGGCGGAGGTTACAGCTAAAAGTCAGCGCGGTGTCAGATAACTTTAGTCAGATTGTGTTGAGCTTTAAATCAGCATGGGGTTTAGCCATTTGTCTGCGAAGTTAGCATGATGTTAGCTTTACTATGTCAGCATGGAATTATCATTACGTCAGCAAAGTTGGCTAGGAGTTGCCCTTACGTCAGCCTGATCAGTTACGAAATCAGCATAGAATTATCCGTACGGCAGCGGTCAGCATTGCATCTACCTTACGCCATCGGAAATTCAAATTCTACCTCAGCAAAAGGCATTTACATACAAGTCACCATGTTTGTGGTCAGCATAAGGTCAGCTCAGTTAGATCTCATCAATCAGCTGATCCATCACACAGACCGACACCTCAAGGTTACGTGAGATGAGGTGCTTTATTTACTCTCATTATTTCAAGGATATTACCAAGGAGGCCGTGGGAATGTAGGCCTATAGGAAATGCTAGGCTGTGCGTGGGATATGCATTTCATTCATTTTTTTTATCTTCATCTTTTTGCATTTCTTTTTGCTTTGGACTATTTGATTTTTAAGATTTGTAGCGAATTATTTATTTGTATATTGTTATTATCTTCATATATCGACAATATTATCCAAGTGGTTATATGAAACATAAAGTTTACGGACATTTCGCGCCACATTTCGATACGGGATCGAGGTGATTTGTGGGAAAAATCAAGAAAGAAAGGAATCAATTACGTTCAATTTTACCTTCGCAAATCTTAGATATTGGAAAAACGAAAGAAATTTGCCTTGTCAGCATGACTTGTAAGATTTTCGGTCTTCTAGTCTGAGGCAATTCTAGCAAAACGAATCCTGCCACGCGGCCGCGACGGGTAGGCTTATCTAAATATTCATTGTCAGCACCCCCTTTTCCTTCCCATCTTTCCCTACGCCGTAGTTTCCCCTTGCCCCCCCCCCCTCTCTCTCTCTCTCTCTCTCTCTCTCTCTCTCTCTCTCTCTCTCTCTCTCTCTCTCTCTCTCTCTCTCTCTCTCTCTCTCTCTCTCTCTCTCTCTCTCTCATTTCCCACCTCAACACCTTCTCTATTCCCTCTTTCCTTTTTACCTTGCTATGCTAAAATCCTCTGCCTTGTTAGAGAGCGAGATAGAGAGAGAGAGAGAGAGAGAGAGAGAGAGAGAGAGAGAGAGAGGAGGGGGGGGGAGCGAGAACACGAGATAGGGGTAACGAATAGAGGGGAGGGGGAAGGGGGGAAGTGTGTAGAGGGGAGGAGGTACAGGCTAACAGTAGGAGGGGGAGAGGGGGTAGTAGATGGAAGCAATAACGGACACGGGCCGTTAACGGTCACGGCACGTGAGCTCGGACAGTAGGGAGGGAGGAAGGCATGTGTTACTTGGGGCATTGTTTTTTTAATGCGCACGGTAATCGGCATAGATGTCTGGTAATAACATTTTTGGGGGGAAGAGAGAGAGTGAGAGAGTACCTATCTATCTATCTATCTATCTCTCTCTATCTATATCACATATAGATATATAAACATATCTCCTACAGACAGACATCCGAACGAGAGACAGGCAGTCATGCATCAAGAGGCGAAAAAGGCGAGAGAGGGAGAGAGATATGACCTGGCTATTTCGAAGGCAAATTCCCTTTGACAGAAGGCATTACATTTTGAATGGCCCGCCTGAACATCTCACACGAAAAAGTCATTCCCTGCGTTTCTGTAGGAGATATGTTTATATATCTATATGTGATATAGATAGAGAGATAGATAGGTATATACTTATATATATATATATATATATATATATATATATATATATATATATATATTCATAAATGTATATTTATGTACATATAGTTATATATTTACTATGTATATACTATGTATATACTATATACTTATATATACTATGTATATATATAGAGAGAGAAAAAAAAACGTGAGTCGTGAGTGAGAGTAGCCATGTGATGTACGAATGACGTAATCTTTACTCATCAAGGAACGAATGATTAAAATACTAATATATTCCGACGATTTGTAACCTGCCGGGAGTTGATGAAAGGGGGAAGGGGTAGAGGATGAGAGAGGATGCTGGCCAAAGCATCGTCTGAGTGATGAGGAAGAACAGAAGAGGAGAACAGTGAACAGAAGAGCAGCGATGAAGAATGGTCGTCTGTCCTTTTAATTTTACCAAATTTGGATGTGGAATATCAAGGGCGTGTGTGTGTGTGTGTGTGTGTGTTTGTATGTTTGTATGTGTGTATGTGTGTCTTTATGCATATGTGCGTACCCATTCCTGTATGTGTATGTGCGTCCGTGCGCGTGTGCCTGAGCCCCCCCAACAGGTGGTCTATACGGCTGTTATTCCCCGTCAAGGTAATTAATATTGATGGTGTGTTGACGGGGAGCCAAGCGCTGGTTCGGATCACGCAGCCTCTGATCCTGACAGGCATAAGGAAGAGGTGGGGGAGAGGAGGGGGGAGGGGGTCTGCCTACGCCTCCCCCGTTTACGAATATATTAATTAAATGTCCCTGGGTGTTTTTTTATCTATGATTTTATAATTATCTGTTATTATTTATTATTATCGTTATGATATTTATTTATATTACTTGATATCTTTGTTGGGGTAGAGGAGGAAGGGATAGCGAGGAGGAGAAAGAGGAATAATGGACACGGGGAAGGATAGGATGGAGTAAGAGATAGGTGGAGAGAGATGATACTAGACAGGTGGTGCACTTCGCGGGAAAATACTAGCAGAACCAGCTGTGAGAACCACCTGGCTGGCTGACTTTACCCCACCCCCCACACACACACACACATACCAATACCAGGTGAAGAGAAGAAAACTTCATCTTGGGAATACTCACGATAACTTTCTTTTTCTTCTTTCTTCTGGATTTTTTTTCTGTTTTCTTGACCTTCGTCCTTTCACACACACACACACACACAGACACACACACACACACACACACACACACACACACACACACACACACACACACACACACACACACACACACGCACACACACACCTGCTCCCCCCCTCCCTCACTCCAACACACACGGTCCCCATACATCACGTGGGTGATTTAGTTGCGGGCCGAATGTTTATCCAGGGGCTGCCCTTTGCCCGTGGGACTTGTGCTGGGTTACAGAGTCATCGGAAAGACATACAGACAGAAAAAGAAGAGGAAAGGCATACAGACAGAAAGAGAAGAGGAAAGACATACAGACAGAAAAAGAAGAGGAAAGGCATACAGACAGAAAGAGAAGAGGAAAGACATACAGACAGAAAAAGAAGAGGAAAGGCATACAGACAGAAAGAGAAGAGGAAAGACATACAGACAGAAAAAGAAGAGGAAAGGCATACAGACAGAAAGAGAAGAGGAAAGACATACAGACAGAAAAAGAAGAGGAAAGGCATACAGACAGAAAGAGAAGAGGAAAGACATACAGACAGAAAAAGAAGAGGAAAGGCATACAGACAGAAAGAGAAGAGGAAAGACATACAGACAGAAAAAGAAGAGGAAAGGCATACAGACAGAAAGAGAAGAGGAAAGACATACAGACAGAAAAAGAAGAGGAAAGGCATACAGACAGAAAGAGAAGAGGAAAGACATACAGACAGAAAAAGAAGAGGAAAGGCATACAGACAGAAAGAGAAGAGGAAAGACATACAGACAGAAAAAGAAGAGGAAAGGCATACAGACAGAAAGAGAAGAGGAAAGACATACAGACAGAAAAAGAAGAGGAAAGGCATACAGACAGAAAGAGAAGAGGAAAGACATACAGACAGAAAAAGAAGAGGAAAGGCATACAGACAGAAAGAGAAGAGGAAAGACATACAGACAGAAAAAGAAGAGGAAAGGCATACAGACAGAAAGAGAAGAGGAAAGACATACAGACAGAAAAAGAAGAGGAAAGGCATACAGACAGAAAGAGAAGAGGAAAGACATACAGACAGAAAAAGAAGAGGAAAGGCATACAGACAGAAAGAGAAGAGGAAAGACATACAGACAGAAAGAGAAGAGGAAAGACATACAGACAGAAAGAGAAGAGGAAAGACATACAGATAGAAAGAGAAGAGGAAGAGAGATAGCAAATAGACAGAGAAAGATAAAGACTATGAGAGAGAGTGTGTGAGGGACAGAGATGCAGAGAAGAGAGGTAATGCAGACAGAGACAAAGGCGTGGAAGTTAATTCAATTAATTCCAAACTTCGTTAAACCCGAAGCAGTGTGTGTAGCAACACGCGCCTTACCTGTATAACTTCGCCGATAATTAAATTGATAAGACGAGGAACTCCGGTTAATAAGGGAATTGGGGGGAGGGGGGAAGGGGAGGGAAAATGGGGGGTAGTGTTCTTCTTTTGTTCTTTAGTTGTTTCTTTGTTGATAGGAGCATGTTAACCTCGTATGTGTGTTTGTATGTACTTGCGTTTGTGTGTATGTACGTGTGTGTGTTTCTGTGTGTATTTCTACGTGTATGTGTGTCTGTGTGCGTGCGTGTGTGCGTGTGCTTTTCGTCCCGGAGTATATGTATGTGTTCTATGTGTCCTTGTTGGCCCTGAACCTGATAGCAAGTGGCCCTGGCCCTTATATGGTCGCAGTGTAGCGTTACTTGTTTCCATGATTCAGTTTTCGGGCTCCGTTTTTTGTTCTTGTGGTTGTTCGTTTTTGTTTTGTTGTGAGGGTAGGCATGTGATTTCGTGTGTGTGTGTGTGTGTGTGTGTTTGTGTGTGTGTGTGTGTGTGTGTGTGTGCGTGCGCACGCGCGCGCGTATTTTTAGGTCTTAATTGTTTTTCTCTCTCGTGTATTTCCCAATCTCTTTATCTCTCTCTTTCAAACTCATCTCTCTCTTAAACCCCTCTCTCTCTCTCTCTCGCTCTCGCTCTTTCTCTTTCCATTCATCCTCGCTTTCGTTCCCTTCCTCTCCTCCTCATATCATCTTCCCGAGCCCTGCTGACGGGAGAGGGGGGAAGGGAGCGAGGAAGAGAGGTGAAGGAAGAGGAGAAGATCGGGAGGGGAGAGAGGATGCGAGGGAAGAAAGGGAAAGAGAGAAAGACAGAGACAGAGACAGAGACAGAAAAACAGACAGGCAATCAGACAGACAGATGTTAGATACGGGGAGAATAAGGGGTAATGAGAAGGGTTAAAGGGGGTGATGGGGGGGAAGACGCGGAGGGGGGGGGATGCAATAAAAGCGCAGGGAGAGGATGGCACTGCGAGAAACGAAGGGGAGGCGGGAAATGAGATGGAAGACGGAATAAAATCCTTAACAAGGCAAGGGTTCACATGGCAAAAAAAAAGAAAAAAAAAGAAGAAAAAAAAAAGCAAGAGGAAAGTTGCAGCAAAGCGTCCCTCGCTCACTGCGAGCGGCGGGGTCTTGATTGCCGGACCCGCGCTTTCCTTCGTCGATTTCGTTTTTCCTCTTTCTTTCATTTCGCTTTTCGTTTTCTCCATTTTTTCCCATTCTCTGTGTTTTATTATTATTATTATTATTATTGTTTCGCCATCTTTATTGTTTATTCTTTTCCTCTGTTCGATTTGGATTTTTATTTTATTTCTCGATCTGTCTGTCTATTTATGTGTTTCTATCGTTTTATATATTTCTCTCTCTCCATCTCTCTCTCTCTCTTTCTATGTGTGTGTGTGTTTGTGTGTGTGTGTGTGTGTGTGTGTGTGTGTGTGTGGTGCGAGGTAGAAACGGGCTCGTCCATCTTGTGTCTACCTTGGAAACAACCCCCACATGTGCGTTATTTATTCTGGGATTTGAAGATTCATTTTTCTGCATAAATTGGGGCTTAAAAGATTCTCTCTCTCTCTCTTTCTCTCTCTCTCTTTCTCTCTCTCTCTCTCTCTCTCTCTCTCTTCCCTCCCTTCTCTTCTTCCTTCCCTCCCACCCTCCCTTTCTCCCTTATCTCCCCTTCCTCCTTCCCCTCCCCTTCCTCCTTCCCCTCATCTCCCCCCCCCCCCTCATGAAAAGATAAACTCCTAGGCCTACACGCGCTAGGTGTATGATTGCGTCACAGGCCTCGTTTTCGCCAATAGGCCTCCAATGAAGCAACTTACCTTCAACCTTGTGCAATGGAAGGCTAGTGTGGTTAGATTTCAGTGGGGCTGTAGGCGTATTCTGGGATGTTGCGGGCGTCTTTTGGATGTTGCAGACGGTGGGTGGTGGGTGGTGGTAGGTGGGATGGTGTGGTGTCATTTGCGGTTGAGCTCAAGGGTTGTTGCAAGGAGAGTTTCATTCAACCGCCAAGCATGTATGGTTGATATCTTTGCAAAGGGCAGAAGTTACTTGGCTTTTCAACTTTTCTTCGTTCGTTTTCATCATTTTCTTTTTCTTTTCGAGATTATCGTTCATTTTCATCATTTTCGTTCATTTTGATGATTGCCGGTCTTTTTTTTTTCATTTTCTTATTCCTGTTCTTCCTCCTCCCCTTCTTCCTTCTCTTCTACTTCTTCTTTTTCCTTTTGTGGCAGGAGAGAGAGAGAGAGAGAGAGAGAGAGAGAGAGAGAGAGAGAGAGAGAGAGAGAGAGAGAGAGAGAGAGAGAGAGAGAGAGAGAGAGAGAGAGAGAGAGAGAGAGAGAGAGAGAGAGAGAGAGAGAGAGAGAGAGAGAGAGAGAGAGAGAGAGAGAGAGAGAGAGAGAGAGAAATTCACATCATAAATCACACCAAGCAAGAACAAGCAAACGTGGCGGAAGATTAATACATATTGAGAAAGTTGTATACATTTCGTAATAAGACGAAGCCGCGCTGGTTTCAATTTCAAGCACGAGCACCCCTCTCCCCCTCCCCCTCCCTTTCTCCGTCTTTTTGTCTTTTCTTTTGTCTTCTCCTCCTTTTTCTTTTGTCTTTTTCTTTTCTTTTCTTTTTCACTGTCTGCTCCTTCTCCTTCTTCTTTTGTCTTTTTCTTCTTTTCTTTTTTTCACTGTGTGCTCCTCCTTTTTCTTAGGTCTATTCCTTTTTTTTCTTTCTTTGTCTGTCTTTTGTTGTGGTTGTGCTTTTTTTTTCTTTTTTCTTCGTCATGTTTGTCTCATTTTCCTCCTTCCCCTCCTCCTCCTCCTCCTCTTCCTATATCCACCTCCTCCTCCTTCTCCACCTCCTCCACCTCCTACTCCAACTATACCTACTCCCACCTTCTTCTCTGCCCCCTCAACTTCTCTTCCTCCTCCTCCTCCTTTTCCTTCTCCTTCTCCTCCTCCTCTTCTTCCCTTTATGATGAAAGGTTGATCACGTTCTTGGCCTGTAAGGTTATCTGCTCTGCGTGCCCGCCTCCTCTTCCTCCCTACCTCCTCCTCCTCCTCCCTACCTCCTCCTCCTCCTCCCTACCTCCTCCTCCTCCTCCCCCTCCTCCTCCTCCTCCTCTCTACCTCCTCCTCTCCCTCCCTACCCCCTCCCCCTCCTCCTCCACCACCCTACCTCCTCCTCCTCCTCCTCCTCCTCCTTCACCCTACCTCCTCCTCGTCTCTACCTCCTCCTCCTCCTCCTCCTCCTCCTCCTCCTCCTCCTCCTCCTCCCTACCTCCTCCTCCTCTCGGCATAGCCATGATTGCGGTTTGTGTAATGAAGGGTAACCTGTGTTTAGTGTTTGTGGCTCCGGTGGTTAATGTTATTTGGTTGCGTTTTTAAGGGGGGGGGGGGGAGGGGAGCGATGCTGCTGAGGTGAGTATTTGTTTATTTATTTATTTTAGTAATAGTTGTTATATTATTGTATTTATGCTTTTTTATGGGGGATTGTTGTTTTAACTGTTCCCGTGATCATTTTGGCAGATATTATATATATATATATATATATATATATATATATATATATATATATATATATATATATATATATATATATATATATTTTTTTTTTTTTTTTTTTTTTTTTTTTTTTTAACTTGTTATGATGAATACTGTTATCGTCACTCTCGCCATCAGCATCTCATGACAACAACAACAACAACAACAAAAACATAACTAAAGAGAGGATTAACATAAAAGATCAATAAACTTCCAGCAGAAAAAAATACCCCCATTAAAATCCCCCCCATATTAATCAACACCTAATGACGACCCACCTTGAACAACACCTGCATTAATGAACACCCGGGGATGATTACTACCTGGATTAATTCTTCTCTTCTTCTCTCTTCTCTTCTCTTCTCTTCTCTTCTCGGCGACCGTTGTACTCGTCCACTTCATTAGTCTTGGGTTGATTTACGTCCACTTTGATTTCATTTCATTAAACTTTGGTTGATTTACTCGTGGGTGTTAAAGTTATTTTGATTAGCATATGGACTGATCGTTATTTACTTTAATGAATGGCTACATTAATCTCCGTGTACGTTAAATACCGTCTGGATTAATGTACACTTTTTTATCATTACTATCTGGATTAATCTCCACTCACCTTAATGAACACCTGGATTAATCGACACTTACCTTAATTAACACCAGAACTGAACTCCACCAACATCGATTAAAACCCGGATTAATCAGAACCTCAACCAATCTCCAGTCCCTTTCACCACCACCTGCATGAATCCCCACATACCCCGCCCACCAGCACCTGTACGAATGCCACTCCCGTCAACGCGTCAACGCTCCCATCAGTCCCAGCGCACACCTGCCTCGACTAACACGCCCCTCCCTCCCCGGCGCAGGTGTTGTGACGGGGGTGCCCCAGCAGCGACATGCCGAGCGCGGGTCGTCTTCTCCTTCGTCACCCAGCATCGGGGCGTCGCGGTCGGCCGAATCGACGCCCATCAAGATAGTGGTAAGTGTTGTATGCTTGTCGTTGTTGTTTTGTTTTTGGTATTTGTGGTAGTTGTTGTAATTGTAGTAGTAGTAGTAGTAGTAGTAATGGGAATAAGGCTATGGTAATAGTTGTTCTTGTAGACATAGTAGTTGTAGTAGTAATAGTAGTTGTAATAATAGTAGTAGTAGTAGTAATGATGGCTGTAGTAGTAGTCGTAGTAGTAATAATTATGATAGTAGTAGTCTTATTAGCAGTAGTAGTGGTAATAGATGCAGATGCAGTCGTTTTTTTTCAAGTCCGGGATCATATTACGATTTTGATAGACAAAATTATTCAATTATTCAAGAGTTGACACATTGCAATAGGCAAAGTGATCAGTATGGTATCGACAGATTAATGATATGATAAAAGGAATTAGATAGTAATCATGTGGGCAAAAGGGTATATTCAATCCTGCAACCCTGCAACTTTCCCCTTCTCCTTTTTCACCTCTTTTGCCTCCCTCCCTCTCTCCACCCTCTCTCCTCTCACCTCCCTCCCTCTCTCCACCCTCTCTCCTCTCACCTCCCTCCCTCTCTCCACCCTCTCTCCTCTCACCTCCCTCCCTCTCTCCACCCTCTCTCCTCTCACCTCCCTCCCTCTCTTAAGATCCCCCTCCCTCGTTCACATCCCTCTACCCTCCTTCATTCCCGTCTCTCTCTATTCTCTTTTCTTCGGTTCCCTCTCTCTCTCTCTACCCTCTTTCTATCGTTAAAATGCTTTCATCCTCCCTCCCTCTTTCCCTCCATCCCTCATTTCTTCACTTTCCCTCTCTCCCTCCCTCTCTCCCTCCCTATTTTTCTCCATCCATTCTTCCTGCACTCCCTCCATCCATCCATCCATCCATCCAACCCTTATTTCCTCTTTCCATCCCCCCCCCCCCCCTCCTCCTTCTCCAAAAGTTGTCATCCCTTCTCTGTTCTCTTAATAGCCAGGTGTTATGTTCTAGTGTTCTCACGTTCCAGCAGGGCGCTTTGTGAGATGGGGGAGGTGGGGGATGATGGCGATGTGGTTGGTCTCGGGAGAATGGGTGAGAGAGAGAGAGAGAAGAAGAAGAAGAAGAAGAAGAAGAAGAAGAAGAAGAAGAATGATAGCAAAGAAACTCGGGAATGAATAAATATTATCTGCTTGAGCCTTCATCCCACCCTTTGATCTCCCAAGCCCGCCCATAGAGGCGGGGCGTGGGCGTGGGCGGGGGTGTAATCCAAGCCGGCACAAACGAGTGTGTG
>BOPN01003682.1:60000-67500 GCA_017312705.2 Penaeus japonicus | reverse complement strand
ATTTTGAGTTGTTGTTGTTATTGTTATTGTTATTATTATTATTGTTTCCCGATTATCGTTTTTTTTTATTATATATTTATTACCTTTTTTGTCTTTGTCTTTTTTGTTTATTCATGTGCGGTGTTTGTTTATACTAGTCGTGCTTCTGTTTGTTCTGCAGGGCTTTGGGTGAAATTATGCAAAAAAGTTGACCTACACGTAGATATTTGATCAAAGGGGATTAAAAACATACGGACGGTGAATGTCATGTTCTGGTGACGCCATCGACCCCTGGCGCCGCGGAGGTCATAGCAAAAAGAACTTTTTCAACTTAGGCGACGTCATCATTACTGACTTCGATTGACCTCATCCCCCTGATGTCTGTGCTTACATAAGGACAAAAAGGGGATGAAGGGATTTGTAAAGCCGGATCCCCTCCCCCCTACTCCCGCCCCCTCCCACCCCCTCTCCCTTTCCCTTTTCCGCTGAGGAGCATATGCTGGCAGCCCCTCCAACGGCTATGGCTGGTTTTGCTTTACTTAGTTTCTTGTTCCTCTCTCTCTCTCTCTCTCTCTCTCTCTCTCTCTCTCTCTATCTATCTATCTATCTATCTATATATCCATCTATCTATCTATCTCCCCCCTATGTTTGTATTTTGTTTGTTTGTATGTATGTTTGTATTATGTATATATGTATGTATGTACGAATGTATGTACATATGCGTGCGTGTACGTAGAAAATGAATGAAATAAATAACCATTCATAATGCATCATAACACACTCACACACTCACACTCTCCGCAAATACACACTCACACACCCACACACTCACACACCGTCACCCGCCCTTCCGACCGCCCGCCCGCCCGCCCGCCCGCGCTTGCCTCAAGATTTAGGACTGGCCCTCTCATCTGTATGCATTACGTTATTCTCCGGTCGGCGCGGTCTTGATGCGATACAACCTAACTGTTTTGTCGGCGGGAACATCGGTCGGGAAACGGGAAACTGGGCTGCGGCGGTGGAAGGGGGGGAGGGAGGGAGGGAAGGGAGGGAGGGAGGGAGGGAGGGAAAGATGGAGGGAAATGGGGGAGGATTGTTTTTATTTATTTATTTTATTTTATTTTTTTGTGAGAAGGGCAAGTCTGTGTTTGTGTGTGTGTGTGTGTGTGTGTGTGTGTGTGTGTGTGTGTGTGTGTGTGTGCATGTATGTATGTATGTTTATGCGCATGCGTGAGCATTATAGACAGACAGACAGACAAATGAGAGGGGAGTTCCGGACGACAGCATCCTCCGCCGTCCGCCTTCGAAATGAACTCGGTGCTGAACATTAACCACGCGAAGAGGTCGAGGTCTCTCTTGGTAGGTCGTTTCACTCTCGTCATGCAAGGGTCGCGGTGATATAAAATCGTTGCACGAGTCGTCACGGGCTCTCGTAAGTCTCGTAATAGGAGGGGAGAGGGAGACGGAGAGAGGGAGAGAGGGAGGGAAAGGGAGAGAGAGGGAGAGAGAGAGGGGGGGGGAGAGAGGGAGAGGGAGGGAGGGAAAGGGAGCAGAGGGTGTGTGGAGGAAAGGAAGGATGAGTAAGGTAGAGAGGGTAGGGATGAATGTAAGGTAGAAGAGGGGATCTGTATGGCATAGAATGGCGGAAGGGGAAAGATCAGGGGGAAAAAGGGAGGGAGGAAAGGGAGTAAGAACGTTATGATCGTCTCTATTCTAGGTTCGTGGGAATTGTGTTATTGTTATTATTATTATGATTGTTATTGTTATTATTATTATTATTATTATTATTATTGTTATTATTATTATTGTTATTGCTGGTAGTAGTATCAATTATTATTATCATTATTGTTGTTATTATTACTACTGCTTCTACTACTTATTTAATTTTATACCTCTCATTTATTTTATTGATTGTTTACGCATTGCTTACGCAACAGTCGCGCGATCCAAGGGGCATTGCATTTAGAGAGGGTTTGTGCGTAAGGGAAAAGAGGGAAAGGGAAGAAGGAAGGGAAATAGGAAAGAGGGAAAGGAGGAATTGCGATAGAGGGAGTGCGAAATAGGTAAGAGAGGGAGGGAGATGAAGGGACATAGTAAGGAATGTAGGAAGAAGAAGGGTATCTTAAAGGAAGGCTGGAAGAAGGGGAGGGAGGTGGATACAGTGAGGAAGGGGAGGATGAGGAGGATAGGCATAGTGAGGAAGGAAGAGGGGCGAGGGTAGAGGTGGACATCGCCTAACCGCACCAATTTGCAATGATGAGGCGGAAACTGCCAAGACGGCACATAGGGAGGGGGTAAGGGGGTAAGGGGGAATCGGCGAGGGACGATGGAATCCAGTTGTCGTGGGCGGGGCGATCTGTCAAAAGGGGCGTTTCCCGACTGGTCTACCTGAGCAGCGGCGGCCACGTAGGTGCTCATAATGTGTCTTTATCATTAAGGTAACCGGCTTAGGGCTGATCAGGAGAGCGGACTTGGCTGGCCGCAGACTCTCATAGGCATCGGCAAATTCCGCTAAATTCGGATAGACTTTTGTAGACTTCTGCTAGACTTTTGTCTTCCTTTTCTCTGATTTTGCTGAGAGATTTTCGCTGAGTTTGTAACGTTCGCGTAAGCTTTGGCAGACTTCCGGAGACTTTGATAGGAGGCTTCGTTAGACGTTCGTAGACCTTAGTCGATTCAAAAGGATAAATGCTGTTATGTCTATTCGCTGAGGCAAGAGCGATTTCGATAGAGTTAAATGTGGTGTGGGCGTAGAGTTTCGTATCACAGCTTGGTGAGTCATAATTGTTAAGTCGCCATTCGCGTCATGTCGTACGATTTTATTTTATTTTTATGTATCAGTTTGTTTATTTATCAGAATTTATCATATTTATTTATTTGTTTATTTATTGCTATCATCAGTAATGATAACAGTAGTATCATTCCTATTCTAGAATTACCAGAATTACGTACATGATTATTACTATTCCTCTAATATGTTGAGCAGTGTTAGTATTATTACCTCCATGATGATCCAAACCGAAGTAACTCCACTTCGTTGCCATTATTAGAGAAAAAAAAAGTCGACAGCAAGTTGTCGCGTCAAGCAAGCTCCGCCGACGTCGATCTCCCGCGCGTCAAGAGAGTCATAAACGTAGCCGCTATCGGACGGCGATTCGACGTGTCCTCCCTCGCGCGCGCTCGTAACTGTCCTGCTAATGAGCGTCCTGAGCGACCTTGCTAGGGGCTGGGGCTGGGGTGAAGGAGGGGGGAAGGGGGAGGGGAAAAGGAGAGGGGGGGAGGGGGGTTATTAAGTGGATATAAATGTGTGTGTGTGTGTGTGTGTGTGTGTGTGTGTGCGCGCGCGCGCGTGCGTGCGTGCGTGTGGTAGATAAAGGGTAGAAGGGGGAGAGGTGTAAGGAGGGAAGGGGTGTGTGTGTGTGATAGGTAAAGAGGAAAGGATGGAAGAGGGAGCTAAAGGGGGATGGAGAAGAAGGGGGGGGAGGAGAAGGAGGGAGGAGGGAAGAGGGAGGAGAAGGTGATGAACGGTGACAGGCTCGTCCCGTCGCGTCTTACGTGACCTTCACACGCCTATGAGTGTCTGCGCCACGAGGTGCATGGCTGTGTGTGTGTGTGTGTGTGTGTGTGTGTGTGTGTGTGTGTGTGTGTGTGTGTGTGTGTGTGTGTGTGTGTGTGTGTGTGTGTGTGTGTGTGTGTGTTCGTGATTATGATTTAAAGGAGAAAGAAAATGGTGATGTTTACCCCTTGCCTTGCTGTTATCGCGTGCGTTTGTGTGTGCCATGGGCTAGCGTTGACTGATTTAATATCACCACATCATAAGGAGCGTGATTCGACGGCCGAAAATGGTGCCTCGGAGAGACGGAAGGTGTATTAGCTGCATGCTAGCTAGAGGGGCGGGGGTTGTGCTTTTTATGGGGGTAGGGAAGCGATCGCCGCTTGAGAGGTTGTCATGGGAACGGTAGCATAACATGGGTGATGTGAGTTATTCTGGACCTTATCTCGAGTTCTAATTTCATTCTCACTTTTTCCTTAAATCTTTATTTATCTTCTTGCCTATCTCCTTTTCTCCATATCCGTCTCCTTTCTCCCCATTTCCCCTCCCTTCCTCCGGATTTTTTTTTCTCCCTGTCTCCTTCTGCCTTCATTCCTTCCTTCTCTATCTGACTTTATTTTCCATTCCTCGTTTTCTCCCTTTATTTCGTTTCCCTTTTCTCCCTTTTCGTTTCTTCCACCCTTATTTCTCCCTTCCCTTACTCATTTGTGTAATATTCAAAGAAAATGGAGAAAAAAATAGACAAGGATAACTAAAGAAAAAAGGAAAAAAAATCAAGATACAAAAAAAAAAAAAAAAAAAAAAAATCAATCATTCAATACAAATAGAAGAAAATAGCAACACCACCAAAACCGAAAAGGAGACAAAACAGAAAGGAGAAGATCAGAGAGCCCCGCCGTGGCCGCGCCTCCGTGAATCCCCCGGCAGCAAAACGCCCCCTTCGGGAGGCCACAAGAGAGGCCGTAACCAGCCGTGTGATCGCTGTGCAAACGTCCTCACACAATAGCCGACTGAAGATGTCCCGCCGGAAGGAGGGAGGGGGTGGGGTGGGGGTGGGGGTGGGGGAGAGGGTTGGCATTAGAGGTGGAGGAGGGTGAGGCAGGTTGGAGTGGGGGTGGGGGTAGGGATGGGGAGGGATTGGAGTCCGTGAGAGGAACTATCTTCTTGGGTCTTATCTTTTCTCCTTATTTTTATTTTTATTTTTTTACCTCGTTTCTTCTCCTTTATCTTTTTTTTTCTTTCTATTATTCATAGGTTACATCTCTTCTTTCTTCTTCATCTTCATCTAGGAGGAGGGGGAGGAGGAGGAGGAGGAGGAGGAGGAGGAGGAAAGGGAAAGAGAGAGGATGGAAATAAAGGAGATGGGGATTTGTGAAGGGAAAGGGGGGGAGTGGGGGGAAGGGTGTAATAAAATCTAGAAATAGAGAGGGGGGACGGGGAAATGGGAGGAGATGGGGAGGGGAAAGGAAGAGGCACGGAGGAGAAGGAAGTGAGGGGATAAGGAAGGGGGAAAAGGAGGGTGGGATGAGAAGGTGATGCAGATAGGGGGGGGGGGGAAGAGAGGGGGAAAAACCCAAGAGGGGAAGGTCGAAGTAACGATAATAACAGAAAAAAAGGGGGGAGAAGGAAAAAGAAGAAGAAAAGAAGAAAGAACGATAAGGAAGAAGAAGAAAAAAGAAACACAAGAAGAAGAAGAAAAAAAAGAAGAAGAAAGTCGAAAAGATGACCCAAGATGGGTGAGGATATCGAAGGCAAGAATGAAGGGCCGGGGTGGACTCCTTCCCTTTGATCTCTCCCCTTTACAGCGGCGCCTTGCGGGAGTCCTCTGCTGTGGGCGGCGGGGAGTGCGGAAGGTGGCCGCGTTGGGGGCGAAGGGCGGTTTATTGGGGCTGCCTGGAAGGGGAGTTACGGGAGGGGAGGGGAGGGGTAGAGGGACATATCTTTTTTTTTTCGTCTCTTTTTTTTTCTCTTTTTCTTTCTATTTTCTCTCTCTTTATTTTTCTCTTTTTATCTCTCTCTCTCTATATATATTTTCTCTCTCATCTCTCTTCTCCTCTCCTCTCCCTCCTTCCCCTCCCTCTTCCAATCCCTCCTTCCCCCTCCTCTCTCCCTCCTTCCCCCTCCTCCCCCCCTCCCCCCCTCCCCCTCCCCCTCCCTCTTATCTCGGTCCCGTGCTGTTGGTGGGCAGCGGGAAACGGCACGACTGGTTCCTCCCTCCGTCAAGCGGGTGTCACCTGCCAAGTGTGTTAATGACATGCGCGCAACACATCGACACCGCTACTTCTTCTTTCGTATTCTTTCTTGTTCTTTATTGTTCTTTTTTGTTCTTTCTTTGTCTTCATTATTTTTTCTTCTTTTTCTTCCTCTCATATATATTATTATTGTTGTTGTTGTTATTGTTATTATTATTATTACTTTTTTCTGTCCTTTTTCTTGTTCTTTTTTTTTCTTTATTTTTTCATTCTTCTTTCTTGTTCCTTTTCCTTCTTTTAGCTTAGAATCTTTTCTTTCATATTTCATCATTCATATCGTCTTCTCCTTTTCTTTTCTATTTTTTCCTACTTCCTTTTATTTCATTTTTAAAGAGGTTGTTTTTAAGAAGAAATCCATTTAGATAACGTTTTATATTGGGGGGGGGGGTATAAGGGGTGATACGGGTCTGTGCCTGCTTGTGTGGGCGGGTGTGTGGGTTGTGAGGGGTCGAATGGGCGTGGGTGGAAACTGTACCTGCAGGTCGAGAGAACGCAGATGGGCGCGATGCATCTGTTCTGGAATTTGCATTTGTGGTACGAAGGCCTTCTGCCCTCTTCTCTTCCCTTCTCCCTCTCTTCCCTCATTCCTGTCTCTCTCCCTTTCCCTCTTTCGCATTCGCTCCGTGTCGTTTCCCCCTCCTTCTTCTCTTTCACTTCCTATATCCTTGTTCTTCACTCTCTCTCTCTTTCTCTCTCTCTCTCTCTCTCTCTCTCTCTCTCTCTCTCTCTCTCTCTCTCTCTCTCTCTCTCTCTCTCTCTCTCTCTCTCTCTCTCTCTCTCTCTCTCTCTCTCTCTCCCCCTCCCTCCCCCCCTCCCTCTCTCTCTCTCTCTCTCTCTCTCTCTCTCTCTCTCTCTCTCTCTCTCTCTCTCTCTCTCTCTCTCTCTCTCTCTCTCTCTCTCTCTCTCTCTCTCTCTCTCTCTCTCTCTCTCTCTCCTCCCTCCCTCCCCTCCCCCTCCCCCCCCCCTCCCCCTCCCCCCTCCCTCCCTCCCTCCCTCCCCCTCCCTCTCTCTCTCTCTCTCTCTCTCTCTCTCTCTCTCTCTCTCTCTCTCTCTCTCTCTCTCTCTCTCCTCTCTCTCTCTCTCCCTCTCCTCTCTCCCTCTCTCTCTCTCTCTCTCTCTCTCTCTCTCTCTCTCTCTCTCTCTCTCTCTCTCTCTCTCTCTCTCTCTCTATCCCCTGTCTCCAACTCCCCTTACCCCCCCACCTTTCTCCCCCTCCCCTCCCCCCTCCCATCCACAGGCAAGTCGTCAATACATATTTGAATCTTCTCATAGACGACCTTCCCACACTACGACGACCCACACTCGCTGATCTTGGTCGTGATTGGGATGCTTGTCCGTTTTATGCCGAGATAAATCTTCGCTCTTGTAAAAATGTCGGTCAGAGAGAGGGAGGGACGGAGGGACGGGGAGGGAGAGGGAGGAGGAGAGGGGTAGGGAGGGGAGAAGGGGATGGGGAGAGAGAGGAGGAGAGGGGTAGGGAGGGGAAAAGGGGATTTGGGAGAGGTAGGGGGAGAGGGGATGGGGTAGGTGGGGAGGGAGGGGAAATGGGGAAGAGGGAGGGGGAGAGAGAGATTAGACGTCTCCTATTATCATTCTTATCATTATTGATCATCATTATCACCACTAATCTTATTGTTATTATTATTGGCATTATTACCATGATTATTATTCATTACTTACAGCCAACTTAGAGAGATCTTAATTGATTTAACCAAG
>BOPN01003682.1:37500-50000 GCA_017312705.2 Penaeus japonicus | reverse complement strand
ATTCGTCCCCGTATTCACTGTTGCTTTTCATTGCATGCAAGGACATTCATTCACATACACAAGATTCCCACAATTTCATTCACTCCTCGTGGCCATTCATAAATTATTGGTAGTGTAAGGAATGGCATTTGATAGTGGGGTGCAGTTCTACGCGAGGCGAGGTATAAAACTGGTAGGATTATTTCACACACGGCCATTGTCCGATCTTATGGAACCACTCTGCGCCGTTCAGAAAAGTCGCATCATGATTATATATGTTATTCTTATTTATTTAGTTATTTATTTTTTAGCAAATCATGACAGTCGTAGATCGTTTTTTTCCCACAAAGCTTGATTTATACAAGATTATTTTTTTCCTTTTTTTGTCGCTGTTCCCACGAGTCCTGATTATACTTTCATTTGTTTCTTTTTTTTTCCTATTCCCTGAAATCCACTCGTCGTCCTTAAAAAAAAATCGTAATACATAAATCTTGCAGATTTTACATATATATATTTTTTTCTTTTTCTTCTTCTTTTCCTTTTCCTTTTCCCTTTTCTTTTTCTCTTATTTTTCTCTTCCCACACATCTACTCACTCGTCGTGGCAGTGCCAGAAGCCCGAGACTCATTCTGCTTTTTCCTCCAGCCCACTCGAGAGCGCGGACGACACCTTGCGGTCAGCCCGGTCCCACGAATCCCTCCAGTCAGCGGCGTATCCGCACGACCACGAAACGACCCCCTCCCCCCTGCACGAACGGTACGTACAGCCTTGGTCTCCCATTCCCCTTTTGGACTTTCGTACGTGGACAGGAGGAATAGCCATTGGATTGAATTAATTGCTAGATACTTGTTTATTGATGTTGGTTCTTGTTTATGGTCGATGAATTGATCGTTCTCCTTTGAAGTCGTTTTGGATATTGATTTATGTTCTGTTTGGTTGATTGGTTGGGTCTTAAGATTAGACAGTAATACGGAACATTTTAAAATAATCATTTATAGGTTCAAAAGAAGCGCATGCACATAGAAATATAGTCTTAATAAATGTAATCTTTATTTTTTTCTGGCAGATCGAGAATTACAGTTAACCGTGATGAGGTGAGACGCACAGAAAATACCCTTAAAATATGGGTAATGGAAGCCAAGGGTATTCCTAATAAGAAAAAGTAAGTTGTAATTCTGAATCCGTTTGTTAATTATTTGAAGTAATTGCATGCTAGAGTATGTGCTGAGATGATTTTATGGACTGATTTGATTATGCTATATGTATATCTTACTTAGATATTTTTTTATTGTTCCTGAATACTTAGAGATAACTGACATCTCTCACGTACATAAATATCCGTACAAAAAATAATAATGATAATAATAATAATAACTCCCGCCTTATTTCCGCAGGTATTTTTGCAACCTGATTCTCAACAATGAGCTCTACAGAAGAACCTTCAGCAAGATGAAGTCCAACATGTGCTTCTGGGGAGAGTACTTCGAGCTCAACTCCCTCCCTCAGGTCAGTTCTGTGACCCTCCTTTCTGGATGACCTTTGATTTTTTCCCCTTTTTTGAATAATGAAAAAAAGCCAGTTTTTATTTCTTTTGAGGAAGCTGATTCAGAACGAGTAGGGAGTTATCATAAATACTACCAGCTGTTGCCCAGCTGCGGAATCCTAATTTCAGAAGGCTTTAGATCTCGCGCTGACCGACCCTAATTCGAAACCCAGAATCACGCATCCGATCCAGCGCGCAACCCCCCCCCCCCCACAACCCCCAATCCCCAATCCCCAATCCCAATCCCAATGCCCACCCCCCACCCCCGTCATGCATCGCAAACACAACTCACCGTCCCCCTTTAACCCCCCCCCCCTTATCTCCCAGGTCTCCACCATCTGTATCGAGTTGATGCGCGAAGCCGACAAGAAGCCTGGTTACAAGAAGATCGGCACGGTGGAGATTGACCTCAAGCCGTCCAGCCCAGGTCGAGCGGCGCTGGTGGAGCAGTGGTACCCCGTCAAGGTCGACAAACCCGACCGCGAGATACCCACCCTTAGGATTAAGCACAGGTGGGATACAGGAGGGAGTGGGAGAGGGAGAAGGAGAAGGAGAAGGAGAAGGAGAAGGAGAAGGAGAAGGAGAGGGCGAGAGAGAGAGAGAGGGTGAGAGAGAGAGAGAGAGAGAGAGAGAGAGAGAGGGCGAGAGAGAGAGAGAGAGAGAGAGAGAGAGAGAGAGAGAGAGAGAGAGAGAGAGAGAGAGAGAGAGAGAGAGAGAGAGAGAGAGAGAGAGAGAGAGAGAGAGAGAGAGAGAGAGAGAGAGAGAGAGAGAGAGAGAGAGAGAGAGAGAGAGAGAGAGGGAGGTACATGCAGACTTAGGGTGGACGGTGTCCCACTTGGGTTATTATACTGTTGTTCGAGTGAAGATTATAGTCATTAGACTTAGAAGCACGAAGTTATTCCCCTTCCTTTGAAATGGAGGTTATACATCACTCACAGCCTCTCCCTCCGCCACATCACAAGACGAAATACCTACCCACGTCTACCAACCGTAACGTCGCTTCCCTCTCTTTTGCAGATTTCAATCCCTGGACATCCTACCACTCTCTCATTACGGTGCCTTCCGTCAGTACCTCAAGGACAACGCCACGTCCCTCTGTCAGCTCCTGGAGCCCGTGGTGTCCGTGAAATCCAAGGAGGACATAGCCACGACGCTTATCAACATCATGCAGAAGGAGGAGAGGGCCATCACGTTCCTCGTCAGCCTGATCTTGTCGGACATTCAGCGGATAGGTGATAAAAAAAGTGTGGATTTTTGTTTTTTTGGTTTTTGTTTTATATATACTTTTTGTATATTCTCGTGTGATATTGGTATTTTTGATGGGTTATAATTGCTTGTTATATATGTTAGAAATCGTTGAACTTCCTAAGTAAGGAGTCCTATTATCCCGAGTGTCCAAATCCTGACGTGTTCCTCCTTCGTCGCGCCTTCAGCTGAGAACGAGCACCTCCTCTTCCGGGGCAACAGCGTCGCCACCAAGGCCATCGAAGCTTACATGCGGCTCGTGGGCGAACACTACCTGCAGGAGACGCTGTCCGACTCGATCCAGACTGTCATCGCCACCTCCGAAGACTTGGAGGTCGACCCCTTGAGGATCACCAACATTCAGTACCTTCCCCGTCAGCGAGATGTGCTGCGGGAGCGCGTCTGCTCGATATGGGACAAGATCATACAGTCTGGACGAAGCTTCCCTGTGTGCGTAGTATACTCTCTTTTTTTATCATTTGTGTGTGTATGTTTCGCCCTTCCACTCTTGGGAGGAAATTCGCATGATGATCAAAATTCTGACAGAATGAAACAGCCACTGACACCTATTCCCATGAGCAAGATGGAGATTCCCATGAATAATAATAAAAAAAGACTAACCCTTTAAGAATGTTCCTCCTCCTCCTCCCTTAGCGAGCTTCGGAAGGTGTTCCATACCATCCGGGAAAGGCTGTCTCGTCAGGACAAATGCGAGCTAACGGACAACCTCATCTCGGCGTGTGTGTTCCTCCGCTTCCTCTGCCCTGCCGTCCTGTCTCCTTCTCTCTTCAACATCACGCAAGGTAAGGAAAAGGGAGGAATAAATAGGCTGCTGCTGGTCGGAAAGGAAGGAAATGTGCTCTTTAGCGTTAGTAGGGTTGAGCTTCGTAAGACTGAAGGAAAATAGGAGTTTTAGAATTATCCGTGTTGAGTACCGTTTACTTAAGGCTTATAATTTCCATGAGATTGAATATCTGAAAGTTCAAATGTGTCCCGCTAATCTTTCGAAGGTCTAATGATACCCATATATATACACAATTCAAAATATCTAAAAATACTATGTTCACAATTTTCTCAAGACGTAACACGAACTTTAATCCACGCTAACCTATCAAATGGCCGCAGAGTACCCAGACGAGCGAGCGGGAAGAAACCTGACGTTAGTGGCCAAGACGCTGCAGACGTTGGCCAACTTCACTCACTTCCAGGGCAAAGAGAGCTTCATGGAGTTCCTGAACGAATTTATCGACAAAGAGCAGGAGAAATGCAGAACTTTCCTGAGAACCATATCTGTAAGTTGGCTTGATTGCTGCAATTGAAGAAAGGCAAAACGTTATTGTAGTCACGGTAATAAAGATAATAACTGTTGTTTGCATTGATGATAATTTCAGAGGAAGATTAAAAGAAAAATGTCTGATGCCAATAATATCCTCAGAACTTTCTTTCATTCAAACGTGTTACAAGAAAAGAATAACATTTTTTTTTTCTTATATATATATATTTTTTTTTTTTTGCTTTTGCAGAGTCCACCCAACAGAGATGAGACGGAGCTCGAATTCGACGGAGAGATCGACTTAGGCAAGCACTTGGCTCAACTGCACCTCCACCTGACCGAAGCCATTGCCAAGATCGACACCCAGGTAAACACACTCGTTTTGCTTATTATCCTTTTTTTTTCTTTTCTTTTCTTTTTTTCATTATACAACAGAAGAAGGGAGATTGAGTGAACAAAACCGAAAGACTCTTCCGGGGGGGATTTAACTTACCGAACGAGTAAACGAAACGGATTTTGTTGTTTTATTTTCTTTACGACTTAATTTTGTACATTTATGAGTTATCAGTTCATATAATGATTCATTTATGGTTGCTAATCCTCCCCCCCCAATCGTTCCCGATCTAGGGCTACGAGAGTGAGGCCAGCAAAGTCCTAGCGCTGGTAGAGGACATCAACATCCTCCTCGGAAGCGACCAGAAGGACCTCTCAAGCGCCGCGTCCCGACAGCTGTCCTCACACGCGCAGATCTCCACGCCGCCTCTCGTGCCGTCGTCGTCGTCACTGTCTTCAGCCACGCATCCGAACAACAATTACATGTAGGGAATTTTGTTGTTGTTTGAGCTGTTTTTTTGTCTTTAGGGTTGTTTGTGCTATCATTTTAAGGGTTAGTTTTGGGTTTTATTGTTGTTTAAGGGCTGTTTAGTTTCTTGTTTTAGGGTGTTGTATTTGGGTTTGTTGTTTTTTTCCTGATTGAGAGTTTTTTTTGTTATTTTAGGGTTTTGTGTTTTTGATAAAGAGATTCGAGTGAGTTTAGTCGGAGTTGGGGAAAAAAATATAAAATTTGCTTTTTTTGCAGGCTTGATTTTGTCGTTTTTAAACAGGACAACGAATTCCCTATGATAAGAAGATATTCAAACGAGATGCATTTTAATATAATATTAAATCATTTCACTCTGCTGACATTCCACATCTTACATGTTACATCATGTTATTCATACCCTGTGTTTAACCTTACAGCAGAGAAGGTTGTGGCGAAGGGCTGAATGTAGTCGATGCCCAGTTGGGTAGAGTGATGGCAGGAGGCGAGGTTGATGTCGGGATGTCAGTGCCCACTACTAACACCCCGAGGTCCCAGTCCCTCCCTCGAGCAGCGACGCCTATATATACTCACCACCAGATGGTATGTACATCACCTGTTCTTGCTGGAAGGGTGGTGTGATGAGGAAATCCATTCTTTTCTTTTCTGCCTTCTTTCCAGAAAAGAATTATGTTTGTGGACTTTGTATTGTTGTTGTTTTTTATATGTATAAAGAGGAAAAGTAAATGTCTCACTTTTGAAAAAAAATATATATCATGTCTTTTTTTAGTATGAAAGAGATAACAGAGATTCCTTTTGATCTTTCCAATCTTTTTTTAATTTCCATATTAATTTTTCATTCAATTTCATTCTTCCTGTCCTTCCACAGCAGGCAAGCATTAGTCCCAGTATAAACTCGCCGTACCGGGACAAAACCGCCGCCAACGACCTGTCTACGAGTGATGACTACGTTCTGATAACGGCGTTCGACCACCAGACCGAGCCACAGAACTTCATGTATCCCTCCATGTACGTTGAGGCCTTTCTTGTCTTGAGGTTCTATGTATGGAAAGGGAGGGCGGTGTGTGTGTGTGTGTGTGTGTGTGTGTGTGTGTGTGTGTGTGTGTGTGTGTGTGTGTGTGTGTGTGTGTAGTCTCTAAGATGGAGTCCTTCCACAACTGGGGAAATCAAAAGGCATTGCACGTAAATAGCCAAAAGGGACAACCTTTACGCCAACATACAATACATGCATGAGTAGCTAAGCTTTGTAGCAATCTGCATTCATCAAAATCTTCATTTACTTTTTAAAAGTCCATTTTTCATGGTGATTCAACTATAGATTCGAGGCTGTAATGCAAGGAAACATTGAGATTTTTAAAGATTTGGCCATCATTATACATTTTTGGAAGTGATATCAGGACTGACTTAATGTTTTACTTCTACCCAGAAATCAACAAAAGTAGCAGCTTTGTGATGCACCATGACTTACAACATGATTTGCTCTTGCAGAGAAGCCAATAACAACAACTCCCCCTTGGCCGACATGAGGCTAAGCAACAACAACACATACTACATGGCAGAAGTAGCGCCCCCATCGTCCCCCATGCGCCAGACGAGCTCGCCGGGCCCTCACGCGGCCGGGGGAATGCACCAGCCCCTGAGAGGACATGTGCACCATCGCCTCCACCCAAGGTATGCGCGAACGACGGAAGGACATGGCTGCGCTTTGCCAGTTCTAGTGGTTATGTGTATTTGATTGACTTTGTTAATAGTATGGTTGCTATGGTTGATTGGTTATGTCTGCTAATGCCTGGCTGGAAAAGTATAATGGCGACTCTTCTTTCAGAGCTACAGCAATGTCCTCCAGAAGTCACTCCTTGACGGGGGTTCCGAATGCAATCGAAAGACGAGTAGTGTATCAAGACGAGTGCTCCGAACTCTACAGATACATGGATTCTTGTTCTCATAAGATCCATGCTCTCTGCATGGACAGTGAGAACAACATCCAAGGCTCACAGACATCCATCTCTCAGCTGTCCAATGTGGCGTCCTCAGGCTACCAGAGTTTCGCCTACTCACAGTC
Source organism: Penaeus japonicus (assembly GCA_017312705.2). Taxonomy (NCBI): domain Eukaryota; kingdom Metazoa; phylum Arthropoda; class Malacostraca; order Decapoda; family Penaeidae; genus Penaeus; species Penaeus japonicus. The sequence goes on along the minus strand of BOPN01003682.1, from coordinate 43,078 downwards.
GTCATCGCCAGTGGACTCTCTCCTGCACACAGACAACTCCAGTTTGCTGTCTCGTGAGAACGGCAACTCTGGGCCTCCAGGAGGACTGAGACAAGTCTTACACGGTTCACCAGTAGGTAAGTAGTGCTCAAGAAGGGAAGGAGAAACTCCATGTCTCTTTCGTGTTTTGAAAATTGTGTGTGCTTGTCCAGAAGACTTGCTTTCTATCTTGTTGCTAAATGTTTGCCGAATTCTCCTTTGCTTGAAGTTGTCCTTATTTTGCATTTTCTTTCTGACGGAAGCTTAACACTGTGATGTTTCCTCCCCTTCATCACAGCATCTCCCATGCATCAGCCGCACAGTGCTAAGCACCGAGCCGTAGCAGTACACCCAGCATACTTAGGGCATGCTGGTCATGTGTCGCTACACGGCACTCCCAGACACATCCCAAGAGTCCCTCAGCCCAAAGGTATAAAGAGATCTCTAGATATAGCAATATAGAATTCCCCTTTAGTCTGTAAACTATTAAATACTACTTGAAATGAAGTGCTCAGAGCACAGATGACAATCTAGCTTCACATTTTAATCAGAGAGAATCCCCAAGTTAGTAGAAACCAGAATACTAATATGTCCATTCTCCCGTGTTGCTCCCCTCACTCGCTCGTGCCACCCCAGGGAGCCCCAACAGCAGCCTCAGCTCCTCCCAGAGCGTGGAAGACCTTTCCTCCCTCCGTCGTGGTCGCACCCGACAGCGCCGCTCTGCTTCCTCCTCCTCCGATTCCTCCCCTGACACCCGGCCAGCTTCTCACTCTCATTCTCACTCGCGCCGTCCTCATGCTCACCCCCCTCGCACCAACCCGCACTGCTCGCCCCGTCTGGCCACGTCACAGGCGCTCAGGCACGAGCTGAGGGCCAGGTCGCGCTACGATCGCAGCGCCAGTGGCCGGAGAGGCAAGAACTTGAGGTGAGGATGCGGCCTCGTGCTTCCTAGTCACGCTTCTGTGTGTGTTTTAGAGCATTTTCTTGTGTGAGAGTTTAATGTTTGTGTAAGTGTGTGTGTGTGTGTGTGTGTGTGTGTGTGTGTGTGTGTGTGTGTGTGTGTGTGTGTGTGTGTGTGTGTGTGTGTGTGTGTGTGTGTGTGTGTGTGTGTGTGTGTGTGTGTGTGTGTGTGTACGTGTACGTGTACGTGTACGTGTGTGTGTGTACGTGTACGTGTGTAAATTTATGTATGTTTTTGCATGCCCACAGCTCATCACATTTTACATGTATCACTCAGGAGAATAGCACCAACAGTCCATTAATAACCAGTTGGACATCATATATGAATTAGATGTATAAACTTATCCTAAATATCCTTCACCTCGACAAGTCCCCCCTCCCCCCTATGCAAAGACGCGCCCAACACCTTCCCCCAACCAACAGATCCTGTGAACGAGACGACTATCCCCGAGGGTCATCCCACTGCTATGACGACTCCGAGGACGAAATGAGCATTGTGACTCGAGCATCAACAGGAGGAGGAGTGGGCATGGGCGTGGGCAGCTGGGCGAAAGATGGGCGGCGTTTGAGTCAGGATGAGCACATTGTTCCTTCCACCATTGCCTCTCAACAGATCTTGGACCAACAGGAAGACCAAATGAGAGCCATTGTTGAGAGGTGGGTTCGAAGTGTTAAAAGCTGATTTGATATATTTATATGTTCTCTTTAAAGTAGTGAGCCTAAGCTGAGCATGGAAGTGAAATTGTGTTTAAGTCTTATAACTAATTAATACATGGATTATAAGGTCTCCTTTTGGTATGTAACCTGGGCTAAACATTAGAGTAAAATTGTGTTTGTTATAACTGCATTTAGTACAAAAATTATAAGGTATCTTTGTAGGAATAAACCTCTGCTTAGATCTAAAAAAATGTGTTGTATATTAAGAAGTAAATCTATTTGATATTTTAATCTCAGGACCCTATTTTCCTCTAGTTTGGCATGATTCTTATACAAGGAAAACAAAAATATATCACATAGAAGTTTGTAAGATTTTGTGATGGATGTAGTCCATCAGATTACTATTTAAGAAGAATTCAAATCTAAGCCTAGGACACGATGAACGACCTGACCAAGTAGTTCAAAGTCTCGACTAAGCCAATTTCACCAACAGGTTAATGACGATGGAGCAAGAATTCCGTCACGAGCAGGAGCTCATGAGGCGGGAGATGCACGACAAGGACGCTCGCATTGATGCTCAGGCCAAGAAGATCGCAGCTCTCGACACTGCCAACACCGAGCTCATCCGCACCATCGCCACCTTAAGCACCAGGTGAGACGGCCGTCTTCTTTTACCAGAGTACATTGTATGTATGTGTACATGTACTTATGTGCATATATATTGATTGACTTGTTTACTTATCCATGTGTATACTTGTACATTTCTAGACTTTAAAAAGTTTCATATTAATTTTGTATTTACACACACACACACACACACACACACACACACACACACACACACACACACACACACACACACACACACACACACACATTTTTGGACTCAAAGACTTCAGAATACATTATGTTTATGAAGTGAAAATTCCTATGATTCTGGTGCCTCCCTTGATTCAGACTTCCATATCAATTTTCAGACCCTCTGACATGAAGGCAACAGACCACGAGTTGCCAGGCGACACCACCATTGACTCCTGCAATGCTTCTGACACATCCGACTACAAGAGCTCCTCTTGCTGATTCCGAAATGATAACAAATTTTTACGTCATTAAGTTTAAGTGATGATGCTTATTTTATTAAAGATGCATTGGTAGATCAGATTATCTTAGAAGTATTATGTAAGAAAAGAAATATATATAGATATATATATATATATATATATGAATATGAATATATAAAATCCTAAAAAAAATCTGTGGTAAAACGAACATGTATCGAATATTGTTAAAGTTGTTTTGAATGATTGTAAAACCAAAATCGCACTCAAGTTTGGATTTTTTGGTCCTTTGTAATGGATCAAACTCTTTAATGAAAGTGAAAAAAAATGTGTATAACTACTTTTCAAAGTGCAAGCTTTTTGTTTTGGAAAAGCTTCTGTGCTGGGCATTTAAGTACAAGAATTTCATTCCCTTTTTTATATTTTACGATAATGATTTCTGTTCGTCCTCGATGTCATTTATTCCCACTTGAATATATTTTTACCTCACTTGCAAATGGAGCATGAACCTAGTCCAGTCTTGTTATTTGCCAGTCTGAATGCATCTTCGTGATTTTTCTTTTCTCTCAGTGCAAACTTGCAGACATTCCCTTATTGAGAGATGGATCGCTTTGTAGTTTTCTCTCTCTTAAAGATCTTTTTTTGTCTTCTTTACACTCAGTTTTGTACTTCATTTGCATATATTTTCTGTACCCAGTAGAGCCAGGCAACAAGACGCAGACAAGAATAATTATGCTATGGAGAGATCAGATGTTAACTTGTGTACATTTTTCTGCTTTTACTTCTCATTTTAAGATCATTTTCATTCGGTTAAAAACAAAGTAAGTGAAAATGTCAAGTACAAACGCAATTGAATGTCCAGATTTTGATTCCTTTTGATAAGAATCAATTAAAAAAAGGAAAGGTTTTAATGATTGCAATAGATTTCTCAGTCTTCTCGATCACCAAAATGCCCTTTTGATTTTGAACATGCAAACTTTTTGGGCTCTACTGCTTGGCTACAGAGAATCATGTCCTTCATTTATTAGAAGAATATCACAATTGTCTTATCGGTTAGAGAGTGTAGACTGCTAAGAATCAGTGTAAATGTACCACTGGCATGAGATCTGTCTGTAAATGACGACTACACTGCTTCAGTATATTGCAGTGTGAGACCGATTGTTCAGGATCAGTGTGTGGTCACCTGTAGGGATATCTGTTCACTATTTTGTATAGAGTGGATAACTTTTGTACAGAAATGCTTTGTTAATACAGTAGCAGTTGATTAGGTTGACACTTTAAGGACACCAAAGATTAGATTGTTAGTTTTTAATCATTTTTCTTTATCATTATTATTTTTTTTCTTTCAAGCTCAACGTCAGTGCAGTGCGTCCGACTCACTTTATGTCCATTAGTACACTCGTAGGACCTGTTGTAAATATTTAGACATATCTTTGTTCATATGTAGTACACACGAAAAAGACATGTGTAATTTCTCAATATTTCTTGACGATATTCAAGGTTTTTGATACTGCTTGTTGTGTGTCAGGAAAATGTGTTTGGAGCTTGTGAAGCACCTTATGTATATATTCTTGGAAAAGCCAAAGGTTTAGACAAGGTTGTACATTTTCGTGATTTCCACATTAAAATGTGGCTTGTGACATTTGTACTAAACATGTACTGGTAATAGACAGAATAATAAATTTACTGATTATAGGACTGTTTATTTGTGATCACTCCTCTGGGACCTGTGCCAAGAATGTTGTATAGTCCTCTTAATATTCTCTTGTTTGGTTACTCTATGTCGATCATCAATGTATGTGTTTTCAGAATACAGAAAAGGATGATGAGGAGGATAAATACTACGATCATAGTGATGATGATAATGAAAGTAATAATGATAATAATAATAACAATAACACATTGTGGACAGGGGACAGATTCGCTTTCCCAGTCTCCAGGATGGATTTTCTTTCAGAGCGAAGCAGCTTCATGCAATATATCTTGACTTTTCCCACTTTTTCAGTCACACAATATAAAAATAGAGCTATTTTTGTGTTTTATTTTTTGTGCTTCATTGTATTGATAGACTTATATCATATCAATACTGCAGTTGACTAAAATTGTAGTCTAGGGTCCATATCAGCTCATTATTTTCTTTGTACTCAGTGTGGTAGAAGTATTGCTATTTTATGGGAGGACAAAAAACAACTTTATTTTTTTGTATTCACGTACTGTCATGAACGAATACTAAACATATAACCATCCACAATGAAGGTAACATGAAGAGGTATAGAAGAGGAAGGAAACTTGTGCTTATGACTGTGAGTGCCACAGTAAAAGGCAACCCTACTGGCACAGGGGCACATTGTAGACACAGCATGGTTTGAGTCGCCCTCCTCCTCTCATTCGCTGCACATCCTTCATCGGTGGTGCTTTAGGGCATGAGGCTGGCAATCTGCTGTGTTCCGCTGTAGCTGGATGCCAGTCAAGCTTTCTCTCTCCTGCTGGTGCTAGATGAAAGTGGTGCCATCTAGGTTTTGGATGTTAGGTGAAACCCAATTTGCTTAATATTATGGCAATTATATTATTATGGCTGCAATTCCAATCATCACTCATAGCGCAATAAAATAACACAGTGATCCCAAATCCCCGAACGTCATGTACGTTCGTCAGGCCAAAGCTCCTGCATCGTGTATGGCATGACACCCGTCCGCCATGGGTTAATGGCAATTATATTAAGGTTGATAATATGGATAATAACAATCATCATGATGATAACAATGATAACGATAACTCACACTTCAATAGAAGAAACACCCATCAGATATATCAAGTCTCAAGCACATCAACACGAGACAAACAATATAGTCTGTGAAAGGAAAAGATAAACAGTTTTATTTAGC
>BOPN01003682.1:17500-25000 GCA_017312705.2 Penaeus japonicus | reverse complement strand
CATGAGATGGAATAGGTACTGTACATTAGGGAACCTGTATTAGATCACCATGTTGGGCTGGGTGTCGTAGTGTGAACTGTCTTGGGAGACCCAGGGTGAAGGTGAATCCAAGCAAATTATCCCAAGTAAGACAACAAAGAGACACAAGTAAGGATGGCCAGTCATAGTGGGTGGAGGGATTTAGAATCTATCTAGTAACCATCCTAGGTGTAATTAAGATGGACACTCGCACTCAAATCCATTAGATTAATCTCTTCAGTGAGAGATGTGTTGTAAGGAGTGTGATTCAAAGTTGGAGCAATATGTAGCAGCAGCTACCTATTACTTACATTAGGTCAAAGGAAGTAATAATTCAGAAAGTTTACATCTGGACAGGAAGCAAAGTAGGAGGTAGTCACATCAAGGGATGACGTAAGGATTCCAGACATGAGAGCAGAGGGCAGATCACGGGAGGTTTAAGAAAAAGAAAAAAGATGATGAGTGTGGTGAGGAGGAAGAGTTGTTTAGAAGACAAGTTCGAAAGATATGTAGTTCAATGTCATTTGATGTTCTTTAAATTTCCAGACATGAGGCTGATGTGCATGTACCTCTTATAAAAACCAGGAACTTCCTTCCATAGGCAATAAAAGAAGCTCGGACACACAGATCAATCCCATTTCTTCCACCAGTTTCAACAAAGCTAGTCATTTAACGCCAATAAACAAGATTTCATAGAGGACATTGTCGGGGGTCAGTCTGGAGTGTCTGGGATGCAAGTGCCAGGGGTCAGACTGCATAGAGCATGTGAGTGTCAGAATGAGAGCATCTGTTTGGCTACAGATCAATTCATCTGTGGCCTTTATGCTTTCTTAGTAACTGACTTTCGTCGCGTACCTACCAAGCCTTAAGAAACTGAATACCAAGCCCTCCTACCAGATGTCAGCAGCGGGCAGTGTGGTCCCAATGCCTGATCCTCATCTCCAAGTAAGGAACCTCCTACTCCGACTGGGGTTAGGAAGACAATCTCCAAGACAAAGGGTAAGGTTTCAGGTAGTATTTGTGACATTTCTACTCGCTAACTGAAGTTTGGTGGTGAATCCATATCCTGTAGGTTACATGCTGTCCTATCTGTTGTTTGGTAGTAAGGTACCATTCCCTTGGGCCAGCTGGGGACGAGGATTCCCTCTCTGGAGGAGGAAAGGAGATCACTGGAACTGCAGTTGGGACTGTCTAGCTTCTTTCCTGTGAATTCTGAGGCGAGGAAATGCTTTTCAATGCATGTATAAACTTGATACTGAGAAAAAAAACTATCATTCAAAATCAATGCATGACAACATTGGGTAGTATCAAGGTCACTGGCCTTAACTTAGTATTTTACCCTAGTAGCAGCTTTAGATGCAATCAGCAGTGAAGCAAAGGTCTTCGGTCTGCAGGTTCAAGGATTTTCGGTACCTGTCTTGATAGTATAGCTCATCACTGGAAGGTCATACCAAGGAGGTCAACAGATGGATTAACCTGACAGTAGAAGTCTCAAACATTCTTCATAAAAGCATCTAGAAATTCTGGTACCTGTGTAGGAGGACCAGGCTACAAGTCTTCCAAGTCTTGATATTAACGGTTTTGCAGTGCAACAGCGAAACCTGGACTCTAATCTTCACTACCAAACGTGTTTCTAGAGTAAAAAAAATAAAATATGATTAACAAAGCAAAGGGTTGATGGAGGAGAAGGTCAGTAACTAGGCTTTGCAAAGGAACAAGGAAGATGTGTGTGCGTGTGTGTGTGTGCGTGTGTGTGTGTGTGTGCGTGTGTGTGTGTGCGTGTGTGTGTGTGCGTGTGTGCGTGTGTGTGTGCGTGTGTGTGTGTGTGCGTGTGTGCGTGTGTATGTGTGTGTGTGCGTGTGTGTGTGCCTGTGTGTGTGTATGTGCGTGTGTATGTGTGTGTGTGCGTGTGTGTGTGCGTGTTTGTGTGTGTGTGTGTGCGTGTGAACGAGAGAATGAGAGAATGAGAGAAAGAGAGAGAGAGAGATAAAGAAAGAGAAGGAAAGAGAAAGAAAGAAAGAGAAAGAGAAAAAGAAAGAGAGACACACAGAGAAAGAGAGAGGGAAAGAGAGAGAAAGAAGATTAACCGAACATCACTTGGTTTTGTCAAGTGTCACTTGGCTTTTCAATGCCTGTATAAACTTGATACTGAGAAAAAAAACTATCATTCAAAATCAATGCATGACAACATTGGGTAGTATCAAGGTCACTGGCCTTAACTTAGTATTTTACCCTAGTAGCAGCTTTAGATGCAATCAGCAGTGAAGCAAAGGTCTTCGGTCTGCAGGTTCAAGGATTTTCGGTACCTGTCTTGATAGTATAGCTCATCACTGGAAGGTCATACCAAGGAGGTCAACAGATGGATTAACCTGACAGTAGAAGTCTCAAACATTCTTCATAAAAGCATCTAGAAATTCTGGTACCTGTGTAGGAGGACCAGGCTACAAGTCTTCCAAGTCTTGATATTAACGGTTTTGCAGTGCAACAGCGAAACCTGGACTCTAATCTGCGCCTTGGAGGCTCATATCGACACCTTTTGCAACAGGTCTTTGGATCGGATCTTGGGGAACACTCAAAACAGGACTATGTATCCAACCATTGTCTGTACTGTGAGTCCAGCATAGGACCTGTTATTCACACAATCCGGGACTGCCAACCCATCCTATGCTGACACTCGGCTGGGCTCCCTGAGCATATTCCTCCCCTCGGCATGTCTCTCCTAAAGACATGGGCAGAAAAGGCCCATGGGAAGACTAAAAACTAGGGACCCTCGCGGCTGAAAAAGATGCAAAGACTTGAACGGTGGCTTGAAGACCAAATGCTTCTCATGAAGTCTTACCACCATTGCTCATGGTGCATCCGAATATTACATGATTGGTGAAGCGAAGATGTATGACTGCAAAGATTCTTCTCTCTGTTGACCGAGTTTTTAGCCTGACGACACTTAACACTTAGCAAGACGTAAGTGTCATTGCATATTTGACGTTAGGGAAGAGTGGATCGCTATGTTTCTCTATTGCAGTATGAGTGATAACTCTATTTAGGGACTGATGATGCCAACTGCAATTATGAATACTATAATTGCCATAATATTCACCAAATAGGTTTAAAATCCCAGACATAGATGGCACTATTCTCTCCTAGCACCAGCACAATAGAAAACCTTGAAAGGCACCAATCCACGGTCTCCACCAAGTACGATCTTCGGAGAGCGATAACACACAGTAAGATGCGACCTCCGGCTCTAAAGTACTGGTAAGGCAGCATGTGGAATTGGAATGAGTAAAGGAATGTGATGCAGACCATGTGCAGCGTCTGTAATTAGTCTCTGTGCCAGTATGACTGCTTTATGTTGTGGCACTCGCAGTCGTAATCAGAGGTCTCCGTCCTCTTCCCTCTCTTAATCTAATTTCATTAGGTATCTCTTTCGTGTTTGTTTTCGAGATACACGAAAACATATAGGTGCTTCATATCTTCCCATAAAACAGTAATACTTACATCACACTGAGTATAAAGAACATTATGAGCTGATATGGACCCTAAACTGCAATTCTGATAAACACTGTCAGAGAGAGGAAGAAAAAAGAGAGAGAGAAAAATGTGCGGGGGAGAGAGAGAGGGGGGAAGAGAAGGAAGGATAAAGAGAGAGAGAGAGAGAGAGAGACAGAGACAGAGACAGAGAGAGAAGGGAGATGAGAGAAGGAAAGAAAGAAAAAGAAAGGGGATGGAAACAAGAGAAGGGGTTAAAGATAGAGGAGAGAGAGAAAGAGAGATCAGACGAAGACAAGTAAAAGCACACAGACAACACAGAGACTAATGCAGTCTAATTTACAGATCCAGTTCTTACATAATATCGAGCAAGATTGAGTAATAACATACTAAGACGAAAAAAATGGAAGTCATAGAAAAAAACGCAGTTAACACGGCAATCAAAGGTTACGTATTGCGTTGGTGAAATTACGTGTCCAAAGGCAAGGATGTTCATGGCATTATTTCAAGGGGATTATTAAGGATATATAAGGATACATGGCACGCATAATCCACTAATTGAATGCTTGTAGTCGTTTCCTGTGACTGATCAACCCTCTTATCTATCATTAAGTCTCATTCTCATTCTTGTCATTACTATATTTTGAATTGTGAATGCCCTTACTGACCCAGCCACTTTTGGGCATAAGAGAGAAAGATATCCTTTTTTGTTAGATACAAGGTCATTTTTTTAATCAACCCTTGATTATGATATTAAAGCCTCATGATTATGACTCTTCACATCAACTCATGACTTTCCTCTTTGCGAGATCGGGTAAAAAATAACACATGTAAAGCATAAAAAAACATCTATGAGTATCATGAGTATCATCTTTGTGTTATTGGGTGGTTTGTGCATATCGCTATTACCGGTCAGCGTTTTCTTGACCTTTGTCGGGTAGTGTCTGTGACCTTTGTTGGTAACAGGAGGTCACTCACTTCATTTGCTTAGTCTGTGTTGCAATCTGGCGTGTGACTGGGGAGAGGAAGGGGAAAGAGAAGGAGAGAAAGAGAGATTGGAGGAGCGGGAGGGGGAAGGAAGAGAGAGATGGAGAGAGAGAGAGAGGAGGAACAGGGTGGCTTGAGGTGACCTTGCATCTGCCGTGATTTGCAACACAGTGTGTTATCTTGTTGACATCCGCAGGGGCCCTCGACTCTCGTGCTCTTTCCTTTTCCTCTCTTTGCCTCCCAGTGATTTTCTCTACCTTATTCCATCGTTGTCGTTATATGTAGCTGCCTTCTCTAATCTCTCCTCTCTCTCTCTCTCTCCCTCTCTTCCTCTCTCTCTCCTTCTCTCTCCCTCTCTCTCTCTCTCTCTCTCTCTCTCTCTCTCTCTCTCTCTCTCTCTCTCTCTCTCTCTCTCTCTCTCTCTCTCCCTCCCTCCTTCCCTCCCTCTCCCTCTCTCTCTCTCTCTCTCCCTCCCTCTCCCTCTCTCCATCCCCACCTCTCCCCCTCCCTCCCTCCCTCCCTCCCTCTCCCTCTCTCTCTTCCTTTTTGTCGGAACCATAAGTGTCAGTGAAGCTACCGTGATGAAATGAAATCTCGTTCAAGTGGTAGTTCTGCCGTCTAAGGGACCCAGAATTTGGCCATGTAAAGCTGTGAAGATCCGCCCGCAATGGCCATGATGTGATACAGCAAATACAGTGGTTATAGCTGATTGGAGATCGACAAACTACTGGTATTATAGGCAATGCAATGTACGGTTGGAAAACGAGAAAACAGTGCAGAGGCAGTTCTTCAGTTAACGTGTAGTTTTGCAGGTAAAACTTAGTAAATGATTACAACTTATGATTTTGGAAACAGATGTTGAAAATATGCGCAGAATCAGGTCTCAGGCATAAACAACCAGAGTTACATGCAGACTCCCTCGGTGCATGACGTCACAGCAATTAAGTCGAGCGGTTACCACGATTTAGGATCTCTCCACGCCCGTCTCTCTCCACGCCCGTCTTCCAAGCCTTATTTGGTGCTTGTTCGCGGTTGGAGGGGGGGGGGTAGAAGAGGGAGAAGGGTGATAATGAGGAAATACCATGTTTGTCTATTGTAGATTAAGCTTTATAGCTTAAGGCATGCGATAGCTTCCTTGTTCTACCTTACTTCTGAATTTCCAAACCATTCAGTTGTATCGTAGCGAAGGAAAATACGTAATCGAATAGATTTCTAAGTCTTTTATTTCTTATATATATGAATACAGCGAAAGTGTAGCCACATAGAGTACCACTTAGATATTACGCGTAGTCTTGCATGTGTAATATCCGGGTTTATGCGATGATACACATGAGCCACAGTAAGACTTTGATAGTATGCAGTCATGCAGGGATCATGCAGTCTCGCCGAACCGGTGTGTAGTCTCGGACGAGGGTGTGCATGGTAGGGTAAGTGGAGGAGGGGGGGAAGAGGAGGAGGAGGGGAGGGGGCGGATCTACAAATACTTGACCGACATGACAATTATGTAAATTCCCCCCCCCCCCCTTTTTTTTTTTCTTGGTTACCCTCATCACATGTAACGGTTGATTCAAGGCCCTCCGTAAAGTGACATTTGCATATAATTCGTGTAATGGAATGGAATTTGGATGAGTCTCCCCCCCCCCCTCTGTTTTCTCTCTTCCTTCTTGCGATTCCTTGATAATGATAATGGGGATAATAATGATAATAATAATAATAATGATGATAGAATAATACTACTGATAATGATAATAATGATGATGATAATAGAATAATAATACTAATAATAATAATAATGATAATAATAATGATAATGTGAATAATGATAATAACTATAATGAGATAATGATGATAATAATAATACTAATAATGACAATAACTATGATGACAATAATGATGATAATAATGATAATACTGATGAGGATATTAATAATTATGATAATGATAGCAACGAAATGATGATAACATAAACATCAATATAATCATAGCAGTGACAATAAAAGATATCATAAATATAATGAGAAAATCACAATAATGGTAACAGTACTACTACTAGTAGTACAACTACTAACGATAATTATTATGATCATTATCATTACTATCATTGTAATGATAGTGATGATAATAATAATGATTAGAATTATCATTGTAATGATAGTGATAATAATGATAATAATAATAATAATAATTAGAATTATCATTGAAATGATAGTGATGATAATAATAATAATAATTAGAATTATCATTGTAATGATAGTGATGATAATAATAATAATAATTAGAATTATCATTGTAATGATAGTGATGATAAAACTAATAATTAGAATTATCATTGTAATGATAGTGATGATAAAACTAATAATTAGAATTATCATTGTAATGATAGTGATGATAAAACTAATAATTAGAATTATCATTGTAATGATAGTGATAATAATAATAATAATGATTAGAATTATCATTGTAATGATAGTGATAATAATAATAATAATGATTAGAATTATCATTGAAATGATAGTGATGATAAAACTAATAATTAGAATTATCATTGTAATGATAGTGATGATAAAACTAATAATTAGAATTATCATTGTAATGATAGTGATGATAAAACTAATAATTAGAATTATCATTGTAATGATAGTGATAATAATAATAATAATGATTAGAATTATCATTGTAATGATAGTGATAATAATAATAATAATGATTAGAATTATCATTGAAATGATAGTGATGATAAAACTAATAATTAGAATTATCATTGAAATGATAGTGATGATAAAACTAATAATTAGAATTATCATTGAAATGATAGTGATGATAAAACTAATAATTAGAATTATCATTGTAATGATAGTGATGATAATAATAATAATGATTAGAATTATCATTGTCATGATAGTGATGATAAAACTAATAATTAGAATTATCATTGTAATGATAGTGATAATAATAATAATAATAATTAGAATTATCATTGAAATGATAGTGATGATAAAAACAATA
>BOPN01003682.1:7500-10000 GCA_017312705.2 Penaeus japonicus | reverse complement strand
CTTTGTTTCATGTGCTTTATTACTTCCTTCATTTTTCAAGTTTCTTTCAGTCTCCAGTTTTTGCAACTTTCTAGCTATCACTTTCTGCTTCTTTCATTTGTAGCTTCCTTCGCACTTCACCTCTCTCGCTCTCCATTTCCTTTTACACTTCATTTTTCACGCTCTTCACTTCTCTTTACACTTCATTTCTCTCGCTTTACACTTCCTGCAACATTTCCCCGAATCCCATTTCATTCTCGGTGTTCTGAAGAGAGAGCATAAGAACCGCCACTTCCTCTCTTCATGCGCATTTATGAAGGAGGAAGAAGAAAAAAAAAAGAAAAAAAAAAAGACAATTCCCATGCAAGGTGCACATGCGTGATATTGCCTTCGCCGACATGCATGATACTCCGGGTTAATGCTTGTCATGCAGTGGAACTTCGGCGTTCATGACGGAGCGGGATATAAATAGCTTTGACACTGTACAATATATACCTACATTAAGTTTTATGTCTAATATAAAACGAAGCACTGTTTAAACGAGCATTAAAATCTTAATATTGCAGATTGCTTTTTTGTGCATGACGTGCTTTGCCAAGAGGAAAGAAGGAAGAAGGGAACGAACAAAAGAAGAAAAGAAAGGGAAGAAGAAAGCAAGAAAGAATAACGGCCGTCGAAAGATAATCCAATAAATGACTCGAAACAACATTTTTACTTCCCTTCGCAAAAACAAACGCATTTAACACCACCAGACTCCGCTGGAAACAGACACACCGAATGAGGTTGTTATGCTGGAATGGCTTTCGTTACGTAAAGACACCTGCGTATTAGTATTCCTTCCGTGTTCAAGTAGCGTCCAAGAACCTACCCCCCCACCCCTCCTATCCCTCCCCCCCACTCCCAATCCTATCTCGGTATATGGGGAGTTATTATCCGCTGTCCTCCCTCCTCCCCTTCCCCCTCCCCTGCCCTAGTTATCTTTGTCTGATCATGCAGTAGTTCAGGGTAGTTTAACAGAGACGTATGTGTACAAACTACGTCTTTTTGTGTGTGTGCGTGTATCGCATTTGCTCTCCGGAGAACAGCATCTGAATGCCCTTGCTGTACTTGCCCCGCCCTTGTTCGCGGTCCGTGCTGTAAACTCTCAAATAGTTTAATTTCCTGAGTATTTTAGAGGATTACTTTGACTGTAATAATCATGTGATATAATCGACGTGAAGCAAAGAAAGAAAGGGAAACGTAGAACGGCGAATAGTGCAATAATTTACAATAAAGCATCGTCAAAAGGAATGCGACCAGCTGCAAATCGAGATCATCGTACACCCGGCAACATGCAGCCATCATGCATGAGGTTTAAACTATTGTGTTAAACCCATCTCTCCTAAGGTCCGTTCATAAACATTACTTCGAAGCAATGGCAACTCCTCGAAGACTTCGAATCCCCTTCGATAGCTTACCTTTTTCATATCTTACATCCTATTCTTCGCAAAGGAGGCCAATGCATCGGAATATTTACGCAATTTGAGATCAAGTCCTGTGTCGTCTGCTGCGGGGATTCACATCGTGTCTGTTATCACGTTCAGACAAGGCGTTCGTGGAGGGAATACTGAAGGGGACCTACACCTTTACCTTTGCTCTCTCCTCGTTCGCACCTAGATTATTTCGCAAAAGCTGATTCAGCTTAGATAAGCTTAATAGGTTGCATATTTGCGATTATATGATTCTTTGTCGGATATGACTGAAACACGCGGGGAGTTTTAATCAAAACATGGAAGACGTAAGGAAGGAAAGGAGGGGGAAAAAAGAAGGTAAAGATGCGCACTTGCACTAACAAACGGGTGAATTATTCTTTACGATTCTTCCTTGAACCGCGTAAAGAATTTTTACCGCGTTATTATCATTCCGGGAAATAAAAAATAAAAAGTTTCACTCGCACAATACTGAGAAATATTATCCGGTTTCTGCCAGCTGATATCCATGGTCCTTGCGGTGTTTCTTTTTTTTGTCACTTTCTTGCCCCGGACACAACATCACTTGAAGTCAAAACTGCTCAGGTTGACCGCGGGTATATTTGTTATAATTATCATCGTCACTTTATAAGTATTTCACTATTTTAGTCAGCACTTATTCTATATTTGATTATAGTAATCGCGACTTATTATGTATCTAGATATCTTGATTATTCCATGGCATTGCATGTTGCATTTAGTACATAGTCATTGCACAAGTGATCCTTCCAAACATTTCCACTATCTTCCTATTTTCTGTTTCCACTTTACCAACTTTAAACAATAAAATTATTTCTAGTATTATTCTTTCCTCATTTTGAAATTTCTTTACTAACTTTGGAAATTCCTTTATTATTTTCCCTCAATTTCCAGCTTATTCTCGAATGATTCTTACGAAGGTCACAGCAATTTGCGAAGGAAACCCAGTGCGCAATGCGTCTTTCATTTATCACAGTCTGTAGGAGGAAAAACGGGAGGAATATTAGCAGTGGTTAGGATTATTATTAGAATAA
>BOPN01003681.1:119706-122206 GCA_017312705.2 Penaeus japonicus | reverse complement strand
TGACACTATTCTATAAAGATTTGATATGATACGTTTATTACAATCATTATCACCAGTGATATTATCATTATCAGTTATCATCATTATTATCTTCATAAACTGGTGTCATAATAATAAGGTTTATAATCATCTTTAATTTCACTGTGATTATTACTTCTTTGCTATCAACGAAAATTAGATATTCCAGTGGTTCGTTCTAGACTGTTATAATCAATTTGGAAAACGTACTACAATTTTTCCTTTTTTCTTTACCAAAGAAAACTTTTTCAAATTTGTTGAAACATGTACGATGATTTTCCCAAATTTATTCGTGAATTTGATATACGACATGACTCTATGAATTTATGTAGAAGTATAACTTTTTTTTCCCTCTTTCTCCAATAAAATGAATAACTCGAGTTGGGACAATCAAAACTGGACAGACATTTTTCAGCTGGGAAGAGGGTTCAGTGTTCTAGATTTTATCTAACGATCTTGCTGATGTGTTTTATCTTAGCTATTCATTAAAGATATATTCATCTCTTTATTGCCAAGTGTCTTATGATTGGATAAATAAGAGGAGATGTACATCGTCCTCCGGTAATTGAAAACCTAACCAATCTCTAGTGAAAAGTCTCCACCATAAAAGGTGTTCGCCCGCCATCTATTTTAATACGTAAGTACGAGAGGAAGATCTTGCTTTCACGTGTTCATTTCTCGCCTCTTTCTCCCCGCAGGTAAGATCACCGTCTACCTAGGTCGCCGCGACTTCGTGGACAACACCACCTCGACCGAACCCGTCGATGGAGTCATAGTCTGCGACAATGACTACCTCCGAGGCCGCAAGGTCTTCGCCGCCGTGAGTACCTTCTCTGCTCTGTGGAAATGCCATGACTAATTCGCGATTCTTTTTCTGTGTCACTGCACGATGCTCGAGACTTTCATATAATCTAATGAGAACTTCATTCTTTGGCGACAAAAGGTCACGGTCACGTACCGTTTCGGTCGCGAGGAGGACGAGGTCATGGGCGTCAACTTCAGCAAGGAGATGCAGCTCGCCACCCAGCAGGTGTACCCGAGCGCCGACTCCCGCGAGCCCACGGCCGTTCAGGAACGCCTCGTGAAGAAGCTCGGGGCGAACGCCTATCCCTTCGCCGTGACTCTCCCCGAGACCGCCCCTTGCTCCGTCCAGCTCCACTCCGGGGACGATGAGACGGTGAGGACAGCGCTCGGCGTCTCCTTCGAGGCACAAGGCGTATTGCTTGACGTTTCTGTAAATTCGTGCTCTGTTCATGTCCTCACGAAACCAATCTCTCCTGCAGAGCAAGCCCCTCGGCGTTATCTACGAACTCCGCGTCTTCGTGGGCGACAACTCCAACGAGAAGCCCCACAAGCGCAACTCCGTCGCCCTCGCCGTCAGGAAGGTGCAGTTCTCTCCCGTGACAGGCAACAAGCGCCAGCCCAGCACCCTCGTGTCCAAGGGCTTCGCTCTGTCCTCTGGAAAGCTCAACCTGGAGGTAACTCTCGACAAGGAGCTCTACTACCATGACGAGCAGGTCAACGCCACCCTCAACATCAACAACGGCAGCAAGAAGACCGTGAAGAACATCAAGTGCTCCATCATCCAGCACGTGGAGGTCACCATGACCAACAGCCAGTTCACTCGCGAGGTCTGTTTTCCCTTCCGCTCGGTAGCATAGGTTACACTGAGAAAATCCTTTAATCAAACATTGACAAATTATACTAAAACCTTGGCCATTTTGTCTTTGCATATTCAATAGCTCGAATGTTAACGCTCTCCTCTGGCCTCCTACAGGTGGCATCTCTGGAGTCGAAGGAGGGCTGCCCCGTCACCCCCGGCACCAACCTCCAGAAGACCTTCAATCTGACGCCTCTTGCATCTTCCAACAAGAGCAAGGTTGGCATTGCTCTCGACGGCAAGCTGAAGGTAAATTACCATCTCCTCACAGAAGACGTTTCGTGTTATATTTATAGTCATCCCTTACGTATCGTCGTGTTATCGTATCATGCGCTCTCAGCTTCGCTTTCTCCCTTCTGTTTACATCCCGTATCTCTTTTTGAAGGACACGGATGCCAACCTGGCCTCCTCCACCATCGTGGCATCGGGCAAGAACGTCAACGACGCTTGCGGCATCATCGTGTCTTACTCCATGCGCGTCAAGCTCAACTGCGGTGCTATCGGCGGTGACCTGACTGCCGACCTGCCCTTCAAGCTCATGCACCCAGTGCCTGGTGAGTGGGCCGTGTTATTGGTCTCCCTCTTCATTGTATTCCATCCTAATGGAACTCCGAGAAACCAGTACAATGCATACATATTTCTCTACTAAAATCGGTACACATATTTCCTAAATAAACGTCAAGTTAATCTTTCAAGAATTGGCAATAGGTAATAGTAATATACTTTTGAATCCTGTTTGATCTTGTTCGTGTTGTCTGTGTGTGTGCAGGTGGCCCCGTGAAGGCCCGTGGCGATGCCAACTACGCAGGTGGCGAGGACCTG
>BOPN01003681.1:104706-107206 GCA_017312705.2 Penaeus japonicus | reverse complement strand
AGAGATCTTGTTTTACTTTTGCATTTCTTCCAAAGTAGTTTTTGTATATATATATTTTTTATTCATAGATTTAGTTTTCTATATCGCCTCTTTTTAAATGTTTTCGCTCTTCTTTATTCTGTCTCTTTATATTTATATACATATTTTTCCCCTTTTTTTCTGGATTGTGTACGGTCGTGCAATATATTTCCGGCTCTGTTGGCTTGCTAGTCCTGCGAAGCACGTTGCCATAAATGGTGTCCAAAGAGGATTATTGATATGTTGAAATAGCATTTTGTGGTGGCTATTGTTTTTTTTTTTTTTCTTTTATGGGAAAATAGGACAGTGGTATGGGAACTTTATAAAAAGTGTATTAGGAGGATTATGAGAAAATCACGCATAATCATAAACACAAGCAAACACACACACACATACACACATACAAACACATTTGTCAAAGTGAAAGAAGAGCACCATAAGATAGACATACGCACTTTAAAACTATATCTCTCGTAGGAATACATATATAATACATATATTTCCAGAGCATTTATGTACGCACACACACATACACACATAGATGGATACAAACATTTACAATACACACACTTTAAAACTATATCTCTCGTAGGAATACATATACAATACATATATTTCCAGAGCATTTATGTACGCACACACACATACACACATAGATGGATACAAACATTTACAATACACACACATATATACGCATGTATACAACATACATACCGATACAACTATACACAACGCACACATACATAAAAACACTTACATTCCAACATATTCACTTTGATATATAACATAGACAAATCCGAAACTGGAATATATACATTTATATACGTGATGGATTTCAAAAGATTATGACAACTATTCCTATTCCAGAATTAAAGAGAATTAAATTAAATTAAATTAAAGGAATTAAAGGAATGCAGGAAGTTGAGATGTCGAGGGGGGGGGGGGGTAGAAATGATGATTACGATGTTGATGATAAGGATAATGCTGATTTTCCTAACAATGTTGACAACAAGAGGAACGACAAGAACACTAATAATTCTTGTAAGAATGAGAACAAGGATTATGGTAGGAACAGAAAGGATACAGGGATTATTATACTGATAATGGTAATGATACTAGTATTAACAATAATGATAATGACTATAGGGGTAATGATGATGATTATGATAGTTATAATGATAATGATAGTATTGATAAAGATAATGATGATGATAATTATAATAACAAGGATAATAACAATGATAATATTGATGATCTTTATAATAACAAATATTATAGTAATGATGATAACATTATCAACAATAATTAGAAATATCGTATCAACAGATAAGAAAAAATATACAAAATTTGAAGAAGGCTGAGATAAAGCTGCACACAAACACACACACATATATAGATAGACAGAAAGACAGATAGATAGAATAGATAGATATAAATATGAATAAGTAGATAGATATTTACATAACCATGCATATAAAGAAAACAGAATTGACCTCCTCTCGAATCTTTCCCGTTTTGCCCCCCCCATTCAAAAAAGAAAAGAAAAAAAAAATCTTAACGAAAAAACGAAATCAACCGAATATCTTAAGAATCTGAAACTCGTTACGGAGCGCAGAGAAAAGGCGTCAGGCGGAATTTGCCTTTAAAATTCAACTAAACTTCAAATGAGCAACTCAGTGGCTAAGGATAAGGATAAGCCAGATTTGCGGAGCAGATGCTACGCCGGGCTTGTATGAAGTGACGCCTGTGCCAGCGTGTGCCGACTCGTGAGAGAATGTGCCAACGAGTATTGACTCGATCTGAGCTTGGTCCTTACCCAACGCAATGCCCAGCTACGTCAGTAACCGCCAGGTGACAATGGAAGCTCACGAGCTTGGGCGGGGCTCGATCTGCCGACCACGGGGATGTGAAGTCGACACGCTACCAATGAGCTAACCAGACGGCTAATATATATACTCAGTGGCCGTGAGCGTATACTGCATATTCACTTGGCTCTCCTAACGGCCCCTTTACACGACATATGGTGAGCTTAATGATGGTTTATAAGTCTCGTGTCTGCTTCATAGACCTATTATTTTAATTGAAGAAGGCGGCAGTCGACGGCTTTGCTTATCTTTCTATGTTAAGCTGCAACATTAAGCTCGCTACTTGCGGGCACTTAGTTCGCAGGCCTTTTTCTCTCTCCTTCTCTCTCTCTCTTTCTTTCTTCCTTTATTTCTCTCCCCCCTCTCCCCCACCTCTCTCTCTTTCTCTCTCTCTCTCTCTTATTCAATTTCTGCCATTCCCTTACCCTCACTTACTTCGTTTGCGTTTGAATATGTAACGAAATCTCCTGTTAATGACTCCAAAATCTGAAAGGTCTTAATATTGACGTCAATCTTTGAAACTCTCATATATCTTTTCAATATGTCTCTCTCTCTCTATCTTTATATATATATATATATATATATATATATATATATATATATATATTTATACACAC
>BOPN01003681.1:87956-89570 GCA_017312705.2 Penaeus japonicus | reverse complement strand
TATATATATATATATATATATAAAGAGAGTGAGAGAGAGAGAGAAAGATACACATATATATACATATACATATACATATATTTTTTATGTGTTTGTGTATATATATGTATATATATATATATATTTATATATATATATATATATATATATATATATATATATATATATATATATATATAGAGAGAGAGAGAGAGAGAGAGAGAGAGAGAGAGAGAGAGAGAGTCTAATGACCTTTGACATCAATAACAAGTAATATGAATAAGAAGCAATGAATAACAATAGGAACTCGAACACAGCTTTTTACGTGTTCTTGTGCTGGCGAAGACATACATCCTAAATTTAATCTCATACTTATGAGGCCTTGACCTTCTATTCTTGACTTCGACTTAGGTTTGTTGTTGTTTTTCATCATTTTGTTTACATATTTTGCTGATGCTTTTAAGATCTTGAGATGATATGTAAGAGGTATGATAGTATTAGGAAAAATGTAAGCACTTAATTAATTTTGATAAAAATGAAATTCTTGAAAAAAAAAAAAAAAACGTCAACGGAAGTAGTAAGAAGTAGTCCATAATAACCTTAAATGGATTAACAGGTGTATATATGGATGCTTTCTCACCTGTAGAGCCATCTTGCTACTGTTCTTCGAAGAACTAACGTGAAAGCTTTACTCTCTTTACTCCGCCTGTAAGAAGGTAACCAACCAACTCCGATGGTGAACGCCGTGAAAGTCTTCAAGAAAACCGCCCCTAATGGTAAATATAATTTAACAAATGTTTGCTCTTATGACTTATCTATGCCGATGTTTCATGACTCGGTTAAATAAACCGATATAGTCTTGATATGTATTGTGGTTCCGTCATATCGCTTCTTTTACATCTTATTATATAACCCAGGCTATAGAGAAATCATAATAAAAAAAACTTATATTACCTGGTATCGTAATCTTAGTCTTGCCTTTCCTTTTCTCCCCGCAGGTAAGATCACCGTCTACCTAGGTCGCCGCGACTTCGTGGACAACACCACCTCGACCGAACCCGTCGATGGAGTCATAGTCTGCGACAATGACTACCTCCGAGGCCGCAAGGTCTTCGCCGCCGTAAGTAAATCTTCTAGAATTTATTAGGGTTGAAGGGAATCAAATGGAAGACTCTGTTCATGGAACCTCAATTCATATGATTCAGATTATTCTGGGTTGAAGTCTACAGTAGAATGAGTCGTCTGTATGACAAGACCTTTCTCTCTTCCTCTTCGGTCGACATAGGTCACGGTCACGTACCGTTACGGTCGCGAGGAGGACGAAGTCATGGGTCTCAACTTCAGCAAGGAGATGCAGCTCGCCACCCAGCAGGTGTACCCGAGCGCCGACTCCCGCGAGCCCACGGCCGTTCAGGAACGCCTCGTGAAGAAGCTCGGGGCGAACGCCTATCCCTTCGCCGTGACTCTCCCCGAGACCGCCCCTTGCTCCGTCCAGCTCCACTCCGGGGACGATGAGACGGTGAGGACAGCGCTCAGTGTCTCCTATGATGCGTATAAGGTGTTCTGGTTGAGGTAGCATTCTATTCCATGATATTTTGTATTTTCGTATTATGAATTACGCTCTATCACGATATC
>BOPN01003681.1:72956-75456 GCA_017312705.2 Penaeus japonicus | reverse complement strand
GCATTTTAATTCTGTCCTATGGCACACTTCAATTTCACGATATAAACTATAAATAGATGCCCATGCATTGCTTGTTTATAACATCAGAAAACAAGACGTTTGATACATAGGGTATAGTGCCTGATGTTGGTGAGGTTAACTGACATACAATGAATATAGTTGAATCAACCTTGATACGTTGAGGTCTTGTCAGAGAATGATATAAAAATGGAAGCTGGGTCGCAGTTTAAAAGTCTGAAGAACAGTAAATTAGAAACAGTCCGTGTGTCAGTGGGGATTTCTCTTTACTCTTTAAGGCATTGTTACACACTGATAGACGAGACTCTGTCACTGGTATGAACAGTCGTGTGAATAATTACTAAGAATATATCTAATCTACATATTAATCTATTTATCTATTTTTCTATGTACATTTATGTAATATACCATGTATATAGAATCTAAACTTGTATGACCTCAAGCCTGAGCATTCATCACCTTGTATGACGCAAAGTGATTTTCAAGGTCAGATATAGGCTTCTTACATGTCGTAAAATACGTGTACATATGTGCGTGTGTACATGAAGAAATGCACATGCACGTACATACAGATGAATATACAAATAGACATATGGGTTGATAGGTAAGGAGAAAGATATGATCACATATGCATTTACGTACGTGCGAACATGTACATAAAAAAAAAAAAAAAATCGAGTAAACTTACATAACCCAAGTATTTTCTTACGTGTAAACAAAACCTTAGAAGTTGCACAAGTACAAAGGGATCGAAGCAATGAAGCAAGAAGGGAATCCTTAACTCCTAAAAGGATTAGCTCAGCCTTATAAGCTGCCCTCCCCGCCTTAGCAGCCATCCCGTTGCCGTCCGTCGCTTCGATTACATATTTCGACTCTCGTTCTTCTCGTAAGAGAACTGATCTTCTGCCTCGATGGTGAACGCCGTGAAAGTCTTCAAGAAAACCGCCCCTAATGGTATGTACTTGGGGGGAAAGGTGTGTCTTCGGGTCGCCACGCGCACAGAGCGGGTCGCGTGCAGTTTTAACGAACTGGTTATGTCCGACGCCGTAGTGCTGGTGCTGGAGTTGAATTTTGATATTTCGACCTATTTGTAAGATGGTATAATTCAAAGTTAGTTGGTGGCTTTAGTACGACAGAAAGTGCTGTCCTCCCTGACAATGGAACGCTCATTTGTTCTGCGTCATTTTTCTGTGTTTTGCAGTTCGTCAGTTTTAACCACAGTTTATCATGGGCGTTGCAAAAAGTCCGTAGAAGTCCAGTTAACATGCACTGTATATTTATTCGTGAAGTTAAATGAAAAACCTATCCTACTTAGCGTTTGTCTGTTGTGATTATCTTAATCTGCATGTTGATCAGTGGCCGTATATTGAAAATCATGTATCGTCTAAACTATCAGTTTCTGTTCATTGCACATCAGTATGTTATATTCGTAGAACTACCAGTCCATCATACAAAACAGTACTATCACATGTGGTTTTGTTGATTTTTTAAATAATTTAAACGCATTTTCTGGCGAGAGAAGAAAACGGCTGAGTATTTCCTCGAGTAACGAGCACGTCTTCTCCCCGCAGGTAAGATCACCGTCTACCTAGGTCGCCGCGACTTCGTGGACAACACCACCTCGACCGAACCCGTCGATGGAGTCATAGTCTGCGACAATGACTACCTCCGAGGCCGCAAGGTCTTCGCCGCCGTGAGTACCTTCTCTGCTCTGTGGAAATGCCATGACTAATTCGCGATTCTTCATTCTGTGTCACTGCCCGATGCTCGAGACTTTCATATAATCTAATGAGAACTTCATTCTTTGGCGACAAAAGGTCACGGTCACGTACCGTTTCGGTCGCGAGGAGGACGAGGTCATGGGCGTCAACTTCAGCAAGGAGATGCAGCTCGCCACCCAGCAGGTGTACCCGAGCGCCGACTCCCGCGAGCCCACGGCCGTTCAGGAACGCCTCGTGAAGAAGCTCGGGGCGAACGCCTATCCCTTCGCCGTGACTCTCCCCGAGACCGCCCCTTGCTCCGTCCAGCTCCACTCCGGGGACGATGAGACGGTGAGGACAGCGCTCGGCGTCTCCTTCGAGGCGCACAAGGCGTATTGCTTGACGTTTCTGTAAATTCGTGCTCTGTTCATGTCCTCACGAAACCAATCTCTCCTGCAGAGCAAGCCCCTCGGCGTTATCTACGAACTCCGCGTCTTCGTGGGCGACAACTCCAACGAGAAGCCCCACAAGCGCAACTCCGTCGCCCTCGCCGTCAGGAAGGTGCAGTTCTCCCCCATCTCAGGTACCTCGCGCCAGCCCAGCACCCTCGTGTCCAAGAGCTTCGCTCTCTCCTCCGGCAAGGTCAACCTGGAAGTGACCCTCGACAAGGAGCTCTACTACCACGGGGATCAAGTGAACGCCACCCTCAACATCAACAACGGCAGCAAGAAGACCGTGAAGAGCATCAAGTGTTGCATCATCCAGCACGTCGAAGTCACCAT
>BOPN01003681.1:60000-63760 GCA_017312705.2 Penaeus japonicus | reverse complement strand
ATATATAGATATATATATATATATATATATATATATATATATATATATATATGTATATATATGTGTGTGTGTGTGTGTGTGTGTGTGTATACAAATATATATATGTATGCATACATACATACATATGTATATATATATAATATAATATTTTCACCTATTAGCTATCAGTTAGGGCAGGGATCGGCAACCTTTTGATGGCAGTGTGCCAGTTCCATGTGAATATCTTCGCGTGCCAACTATAATTTTCATGTATGTATTACGGTGAACTTTAGGACAAATGATACTTCTTCTTCTTCTTCTCAGCTTATCCCTATTTGGGGTCGCCGTTTTTGATGAGCTTTCTCCAAGTACTCCTATTGTATACTATTGTTATATCATCTATGTTCTTTTCCTTCAAGTCCCTTTTTATACAATCTTTCCATTTGGCTATACCCTTTCTTCTATTCCCTTCTATTTCCATTTCCATAACCTCTCTCCCAACATGTTCTTCACCCTCCCTTCTCTTTACATGGCCATACCACCTCAGCCTAGACTCTTGGATTTTCTTTGAGACTTCCCCTATTTTGGCTGTCCCTCTGATATATTCATTTCTGATCCTATCTTTCCTGGTAACTCCTGACATCCACCTAAGCATTTTCATCTCTGCCACATCTAACTTTCTTTCTTCTTTATGTTTAAGAGGTGCTGCTTCCAGGCTGTAGGTTAAGGCTGGTCTAACTACGGTTTTGTGTACCTTTCCTTTAAGTTTAACTGGCACTCTTTTATCGCAAATGACCCCTGACACCTTCCTCCAGTTGTTCCATCCACACTGAATTCTATGAGTAACTTCCCTTTCCATCCCTGTACTTTCATCTACCATAGACCCAAGGTATTTAAAAGTATTTGTTCTTTTCAACCTATTTCTATTCAGTGATACGACTTATATGAAAATGTAACTTTTATTTTGATGTTACACATAACTGCACTGCATAACTGTTTTGTACTCGTCCATGTAGTAATAGACCTAATCAAATATTATCCTTTCCCTCCCTTCTCTATTTTCTCTAAATGATTATCATAATTATTATTGTTATCATATGATTATTGTTATTAGTATCGTCATTACTAATAGAAATGAATATGAAAACCAGGTATGCTTATCGTCATTACTATTACAGTTAATTATCACTATGATCATCATCGTTATCATTATCATCACTATCATTACCCTAACGTGCACGCGGCGCACCATAGCCAACCCCTTCATGTGGCATTCCCTTTCTTAGAGACCTCAACAATCAGGACACTTATCGGATAACGAACCGAATAATAATGACCAAAAAAAATCTTGTCACCGATGTCATGTGGGTCCGCTTGGCTTAGGGGAAGCACAAGGAACTCACGCCTCCCATGAGATATCCTATCAGTACGTCATAATCCAGTCACCCCCCCCCCCCCAAGAAAAAAAAAATGCTTTATTTCCGTCGTGAGGAGGATATTAGTATAATGATTAAGTATGCAGATTAGATTGTTCTTTTCAGATTTGCTGATACGAAAATGCGATTGCGTTGGTGTTATTTACTTGAATATAAAGATCTCTGAGGTCATTTTGACTGAACTTTCGAACGCAAATGAGAACTACGGAATGAGATAAAGTAACTTTGAAAGAGATAAGCTATCTGCCTCTTGCCAGTCTGTAAGATGGTTTCCACGAGAAATAGATATGAAAACCAGGTATACTTATTAATGATGGTATCTATCAATCATATTATACATCGTCAAACATCTGAATGACATGTTATTACTTGTAGTTATCACTAAATTCGAATAACAAGGCGTCCAGAATATCTTACAAATTTCAGGTTGTACATCAAGCCAGTCCCTTGAATCACGTAGCAACGACTATGTCTCAGTCACACGAGAAGCTGATAATGAGAAGAGATAAACATGATTTACGTTAACCTCGTAAAAGCGAAAATTATTTCGTTGTTCTGATATTTCCTCGACGGTTCCTTTGGGGCTGAAAACAAAAAAATAATATTAGCCCATCAGTTTCATTTTACTGTAAAGTGGTCATGGTTAGGGCTGCCTTTTGTAAGCAGTAAGTGAACATTTGAATATTCAAAGAAGATGTATATTATTAGAGGTGTTGACATTATTTATGATTGATATATTTTTTGGTGAATATAATTGAGGTATGGGCGTTAAGAACTACAGCAATTTTGGATTTTGGATTTCACACACGCAAATATATGAATACATATCTATTTCTATTGATGATGATGATTATCATTATCATTATCATCATCACTGCTATTCTCATTATCTTTATTAGTATCATTATTATCATCATTATTACCATTATTATTGTTATCACTATCATCGTTATTATCATTACCATTTATATCATCATTATAATTATCATTATAATTCATATTATCATTATAATTATCATTATAATTCATATTATCATTATAATTATCATTAACATTATTTTACAATTATCATCATTATCATCAATATCACCACTACTTATACCAATGATAACATACTCATGATTATCATTAGTATCACCATTACGAAACAAACGCATCATCATAAATTCCCAAATTTGAGTGTGGCAGAATAGAAATAAAAATAAAAATAGCTAAAAACAAAATAAAGATAAAGATGATAATAATCTTCAAGATCCGATGACCTTCACGGCCAATGGAGCCGTTGAGAAGTGAGTCAGATACAGATTCAAATGCTGTTATCTTGAAAGCACTGCTTGTAGTAAACACATAATGCTGCATTAATATGAGTCATATACAGATTCAAATGCTGTTATCTTGGAAGCACTGTGCATGTAGTAAACACATAATGCTGCATTAATATGAGTCATATACAGATTCAAATGCTGTTATCTTGGAAGCACTGTGCATGTAGTAAACACATAATGCTGCATTAATATGAGTCAGATACAGATTCAAATGCTGTTATCTTGGAAGCACTGTACATGTAGTGAACACATAATGCTGCATTAATATGAGTCATATACAGATTCAAATGATGTAATCTTGGAAGCACTGTGCTTGTAGATACTCAAAGTGCTGCATCAATATTCAAATGCTGTTATCTTGGAAGCACTGTGCATGTAGTAAACACATAATGCTGCATTAATATGAGTCATATACAGATTCAAATGATGTTATCTTGGAAGCACTGTGCTTGTAGATACTCAAAGTGCTGCATCAATATTCAAATGCTGTTATCTTGGAAGCGCTGTGCATGTAGTTACGCATAGAACAGCATCAATAAGAATTATCATTGTATCAATTATCTATTCATTGTTTAATTTCGTTGTTCTGATCATTTTTATTGTCATTATTATCATTCTGATAATAATGATTATTACTGTTATCATCCTTTATCATCATTACTATTATCATCAGAGGTTGAAAAGGTTAAAACCGCTCACGCAGACAATGTTTCTCTATACTCTGGCCATAAGGACTATATCATCACAAAGGAAGGCGTCTGTTCCCGCAACGTGTGAGCATGAATAACAACTGTATAATCTCTTGCTGCAATATCAAGTATTTATGATTCTCAGTATAAAACCCTGTTACGTGACAACCGAGGCAAAGGCTGATAGCAACCGTGTGATCATTGCCAAACAATTTCCAGGTTTTTGGCGCCTTTCAATAAATCGTAAGGGAGTTCTACAGTGTGGTGTCAGTCATCCTAGAATAACCATAACAACCACACGAGAGATAGTGAGAGATAGTGACGAAGGCGG
>BOPN01003681.1:27500-30000 GCA_017312705.2 Penaeus japonicus | reverse complement strand
CACACGCACACGCGCACGCACACGCGCACGCACACTCACACACACAATCTCATCCAGAATTGCAAACACTTTCATCGCAGTATAGACAACACACCAAAGTCCTCAGTCTTGAATCTATATTATGTCTTCCAGGCCCTGAACTTCATGTATGCCTATGCTCACCACTTCAATGAAATTCGACGCTTGATTACGGAGAACGATTTCCCTACAGTGCGGGATAGAATGCAGGAGCAACTGAACAGGGCCATGAGTGTCTTCAACAACTTCGTTGGTAAGTCGGATAAGTATTTGTAAAATCTATGAAGATAAATCCATTAGTATGTAAAAAGTAGATCGAAACACATATACACCATAGATGTCTTCTGAGAGGACTAGCGTGGGCTACATACACACATCAAATTCACGGACGACCAATACTAATAAAATCCTCTCTCTACAACCAGGTAGCTACAACAACGAGGATTACGATAATTGTCCCATTTATAGCAGTTCAACAGTCAAAACTGAGAATCAAGTCGACCTTTTGATGGTTTATTCTCACGAGGGAGGCAGGACAGAGATGGAAAAGCAGAGGGAGTACATCACGTAAGTACAACAGACCGTGAGAAGATTGCAAAGCAAGTAGGGCAGCATGCGAGGTGTTAGAGTAGGTTAGGGAACAAAAATAAAATAAAATAATGTTATGCTTACTGTACGTGACCACAATACAGAAGGCTGTAGATATATTAGGACAGTGTGCACGAAGTTTCAGTGCATCTACATGCTAAAGAAACTATATGCGAAAGTATATTGTCTGATAATTGGAAGACCGTGATGATCAAGCTTATGGGGAAAATGGATATGTTGGGAATCTTTCACCGTACTTATGATGATTTATTATGTGAATAACACACACACATACACACACACACACACACACTCATAGTCGGAGAAAAACCGGTACCGAATTTCAATCTTTTCTACCAAAACATCCAAGTTTTAAGGATGTCACACACACACACACACACACACACACACACACACAGTCGGAGAAAAACCGATACCGAATTTCAATCTTTTCTACCAAAACATCCAAGTCTTAAGGATGTCCTGAATGTCACGTGGTGTCTCTCGAACAGTCACTTGGCCAACATGCTCGGAGTTGGGAAGACGAGGTCGCGCCTGGGAATCATGGACGGCAAGAAAGCTGATTGGATTGTCCCCATGACCAACTTCAGCAACATTGCTGATTGGTGCAGCAACTTTACCGAGGACGAATCACGTAAATAGAAATTGGGTTAATCTTTCCCTCTTTTTTTTTCTATCTATTTAGCTTTCAGTTGTCTGTCTGTCTACTGTTCTCTCTCTCTCTCTCTCTCTCTCTCTCTCTCTCTCTCTCTCTCTCTCTCTCTCTCACTCTCAACACGCTTTTTGTATGATAAAACAGGATCGAATATTTATCTAGATTTAAAAAAAAGGGCTAATATTGCTATCTCATCGAACTTGGCAATATGAGAGGGCATCCTGCAGTAATAAATATTTCAAATAACACCGAAACTTACATCAGAGAAACCAATACGTCTCAGCAATCACATGGTAACCAAAGATCTTAATATCTAACAAACCGATTTGACAACTAAAGAAAGCCATCTTTGTTTCCACCAATTAAAAAAAAAGCCACTTTTGTTTTTCGTCACGAAGGCTAATGTCCAACCCTTTTTACAGAGAGTTACGGTTCGGGGTCAGACATGGAGTTGGTGCTGGATAGACTGTCTGTATATTACTCCGGCTTCTACAGAGAACTCCGGAGCGATGGCAATAATGCAGAATCTCACACGCAGGTACGAGTCTCAATCACTATCAATCTGTCTGTCTGTCTATCTATTTATCTATCTAACTAACTCTATCAGTCTATGTATCTATTTATCTATCTAACTAACTCTATCAGTCTATCTATCTATTTATCTATCTAACTAACTCTATCAGTCTATCTATCTATTTATCTATCTAACTAACTCTATCAGTCTATCTATCTATTTATCTATCTAACTAACTCTATCAGTCTATCTATCTATTTATCTATCTAACTAACTCTATCAGTTTATTTATCTATTTATCTATCTAACTAATTCTATCAGTCTATCTATCTATTTATCTATCTAACTAACTCTATCAGTCTATCTATCTATTTATCTAACTAACTAATTCTATCAGTCTATCTATATATTTATCTATCTAACTAACTCTATCAGTCTATCTATCTATTTATCTAACTTACTAACTCTATCAGTCTATCTATTTATCTATCTAACTAATTCTATCAGTCTGTCTATCTATTTATCTATCTATCTAACTAACTCTATCAGTTTATCTATCTATTTATCTATCTAACTAATTATATCAGTCTCTCCTAGCATCACAATGAGTGCTAGCATTATTATTACTATTAGCATTGTCGTTATTATTTCTCGTCCCCTTTTGCCCTCAGATTGTGTTGTGGAACGTGCCATCATCCCCGACC
>BOPN01003680.1:122500-130000 GCA_017312705.2 Penaeus japonicus | reverse complement strand
CTTCTCTTCTAAGAAATCATCAGTGAAGATTCTCATCTCAAACGTAAGAAAAAAAAAGAAAGAAAAAAAAGAAGAAACTATTAGAACGTCAAATTCTTTAAGGAAAAAGGATATGCAAACCTTATCACATCTACCACACCATCCTAAAAATATTTCTTCATTACTCATCAATACCTAAATACTCCCTTTTTCATCATAGCTAGAAAAAGATAGAAAGAAAGAAAACAAAATCAAATAAAAAGAAAATAAAAAAAATACATACATACATAAATCAATATGTAATAGAAAAAGAAAGAAAAGAAAAAAAAACTTCAAACAAAAATAAAATAAAAAATACATAGATACATAAATCAATATGTAAATAATCCCCAAACTTTCTTACAACCAAATCACAAAATCCAAGAGCAAAAATCCTTCAAAAAGACTTTATTTGATGAACTGGAATCCCTTGTCCACTCATGTGTTATTTAACAGCCTGAGGCACAAAAGGAACGAAGGAATGACCTCCAGCGTCGATAGAGGGAGTCGTACCACTTCACAGAGGAGGGGGGGGGGGGGGGTGAAGGAGGAAGAGGGAAGAGGGAAGAGGAGGTGGAGAGAGAAAGAGATGTTGGGAAAGAGGAGGTGGGGAGAGGAAGGTAGGTGGGTGAAGGAGGAAGAGGGAAGAGGAGGTGGAGAGAGAAAGGGATGTTGGGGATGAGGAGGTGGAGAGAGGAAGGAAGGTGGGTGAAAGAGGAAGAGGGAAGAGGAAGGAAGGTGGGTGAAGGAGGAGGTGGAGAGAGGAAGGAAAGTGGGTGAAGAAGGAAGAGGCTGAGAAGGAAGGAAGAAGAAGAGGGAAGAGGGAAGAGGGAAGTGGAGAGAGGAAGGAAGGTGGGTGAAAGAGGAAGAGGGAAGAGGAGGTGGAGAGAGGAAGGAAGGTGGGTGAAGGAGGAAGAGGGATGAGGGAAGAGGGAAGAGGAGGTGGAGAGAGAAAGAGATGTTGGGGAAGAGGAAGAGGGAAGAGGAAGGAAGGTGGGTGAAGGAGGAGGTGGAGAGAGGAAGGAAGGTGGGTGAAGGAGGAAGAGGGATGAGGGAAGAGGGAAGAGGAGGTGGAGAGAGAAAGAGATGTTGGGGAAGAGGAAGAGGGAAGAGGAAGGAAGGTGGGTGAAGGAGGAGGTGGAGAGAGGAAGGAAAGTGGGTGAAGGAGGAAGAGGGGAGAGGTAAGAGGAGGTGGAGAGAGAAAGAGATGTTGGGGAAGAGGAGGTGGGGAGAGGAAGGAAGGTGGGTGAAGGAGGAAGAGGGAAGAGGGAATAGGAAGTGGAGAGAGGAAGGAAGGTGGGTAAAGAAAAGGAGGAAGAGGAAGAGGAGGTAGAGAGAGAAAGAGATATTGGGAAAGAGGATGAGGAAGAGGGAAGAGGAGGTGGAGAGAAAGAGAAAGGTGCGTGAATAGGAGGATGAAGAGGGAAAAGTAAATGGAGAGAGAAAGGGATGTGGGGGAAGAGGGACAGGCAGAAGGGAAACAAAATAAGCTGAAAGAGAACAGAAAAAAACAACAACAACAAAAACAGAAAACAAAAACAAAGGAAGGAGTTAGACAAAAAAAAAGAAAAAAATAGAGAGATGGAAAAGAAATCAAAGAAGAATAGGAGAAACAGAAACAAACAAAGAGACTAGAAAAGTTAAGATAAACAAAGGAAGCAGGAAGCGGTCGAGGAACAGCATGGCGCCGAGGGGAATGAGTGTCTGTGTTTGTAAAGGAGGGGGGAGGGGGAAGGGGAGGAGGGAGAAAGGGGGGAATGGAAGGATAATTGTGCGGGTGGGAAGGGGAGGAAGAGGAGGAAGAAGAGGGAAGAGGAGGAGGATGAAGAGGAGAAGGGAGGAGAAGGAGGAGGAGGAAGAGGGAAAAGGAGGAGGAGGGGGAGGGGTGAGGAGGATGAAAGATGGAAAGGAGGGGAGAAGGGACGAGGAAAAGAGAAGAAGAGAATGAGGAGGAGAAAGAAGGGGTGGAAGGAATGAGAGAGGAGGATGAGGGTGAAAGGAAAGGAGGAGGGGAAGAGGTAGGAAGGGGATGAGTAGAGGGAGGAGAGGAGGAAGGAAGGAAGAGGAGGAGGAGGTGGGGGCGATGGGAGGAGGAGGGGAGAGAGGATAGGGGTAGGAGGACAGTTAAGGGGGAGAAGGGGGGGGGAGGGTTGCGTCGAAATTGGATGGCAACTTAAGCGTATGTGGGCGTATGTGGGCGTGTGTGTGTGTGTGCTTATTTGATTCTTTGTTTGTTTGTTTCATCTGTGTAGGAGTGAGTGAATGTGTACTGGTGTGTGTGTGTATCTGTCTGTGTGATTGTGTGTGTGTGTGTGTTTGTGTCTGTCTGATTGTGTGTGTGTGTTTGTGATTGTGTGTTTATTTGTGTATGTGTGTGTTTGTGTATGTGTGTGTTTGTGCCTTTCTGATTGTGTGTATGTTTGTGTGTGTGTGCGTGTACTTACAGAACATCTGCATGCAATATATCAATTTAAATGCTGTATGTAGTTTCGTGGGTATAGAAACCCGTCGCCCTATTCATCCACATTCAAATAGATATACAGTATGTAGTTGACACTAATAACGTTGAGAGAACGACTATTTTTCTTCTTACTATTTTTTAGCTTGAAGAAGTTGACAAGGAATGGGAGGAGGGGGAGGGGTGGATATTTGTA
The DNA here is from genome assembly GCA_017312705.2 of Penaeus japonicus. Lineage (NCBI taxonomy): Eukaryota > Metazoa > Arthropoda > Malacostraca > Decapoda > Penaeidae > Penaeus > Penaeus japonicus. Next base: position 127,328 of record BOPN01003680.1, on the reverse strand, counting down.
AAAGATAGAAAGATAGAGATATAGATAAATTGATATACATTGGAGAGGGATTTTTAACTTGGACGGGGAAGAGAATGATAAAGTATGTAAGAGAATAGTCACATTTGTATATTTCAAAACACTAGATAGATTATCATGTATTTAATCATTTTAGATATACAGATGCTAGATTTTCTCTTCCTCAATTTGTGCTTTATGGTAAATGGTTGTACTTCATGTATATATGTGTGTGTATATATATATATATATATATATATATATATATATATATATATATATATATATATATATATATATATATATACATATATATTGTTGTTGTTATTTTAAGTTGTTATTCCCATAAACAAACCCACAAAAATACAAATACACACAAACAAACAAAGAAAGAGAGAAAAAAAAAAAGAAAAACAAAGAAAGAGCCACACGCAAAGAGTAAGAACAAGGAGATGATCTTGCAGGATTTACAGACAGCAAGAACAATGGGGTTTGCAAGATGAGTCACTGAGAATGGATTGCAGACTTGGGAAATGTCTCAGTTGGAGGGATTACAGTAGTCTTAAGGTGTAGAAATATATGCCATCCTGTGGGAAAGAAGTTGCGAGGAAGAAAGTGAAACATGAAAGACGGAGAGAAAGATCGTAAGATTTTTCTCTTTTTCTTTCTGGAATTGGATCAATATATATATATATATGGATATATATATATATATATATATATATATATATATATATATATATATATATATATATATATTTTTTTTTTTGTTTTTTTTTTTTTCTTTTTTTTTTCTTTCTCTCTGTCTCTCTCTTTTACCTCTCTGTCTATCTATTTATTTCACTCATTCACTCTCTATCTATCTATCTCTTATACATTCTCTCTCTCTCTCTCTCTCTCTCTCTCTCTCTCGCTCCACTGTTTTTTTGTTTTTTTTTTTTTTTTTTTTTTTTTACCAAAATAACTCAATAAACATCCAAAACATTTCAACAATATAAACATCTCACATCACCCGAAACCCAAACACGTCAAACCAAAACTTAAACACACATCATGACCCCCCTCCCCTACACACACACATTTATTCATTCATACAGACACACATATACGCACATACGCACACACACACACACATACACACACACACATACTTCAACGTTAATGAAGGCAAACGTAATTTATCTATACTGTAACCACCATATTAATAGGTCTGCGCTTTTTTAATTTCAAAAATCATTACATTCTTTTATTTATATGTTTATCTAGTTATCTATTCATTGCTGTCAGCATTATCGTTAATACCATCATAATCATTATTATTAGTATTATTATCATTATCATTATCATTACCATCATTATCATTATCATTGTTATCATCATTATCATTATCATCATTATTATTACCATTATCATTATCATTGACATAATCATCACCATTATCACCATTATCTTCATCTTTATTATTACCCTTGATATCACGATCATCATCACCATTATCATTATGATCATCATAACTTAATTATTCGAGAGTGTAAGGTCCTCATGAAAATGATTTCCCTCACCATCATCGAAAATTTAGAACCAATAGGGTATGAATATTTAATGGTTAATTAACCAAAAATGGATTTCCAATCAGCTGGAGTTATTAGTATATTTATTACGCATGCAATAGAGAATAACTCCCAACGAACATGTTAAATCAATATGTGTACAGTAAGTAGATTATATACTGTACATGTGTTTATTTAGTCATGTTTTCTCTCTCTCTCTCTCTCTCTCTCTCTCTCTCTCTCTCTCTCTCTCTCTCTCTCTCTCTCTCTCTCTCTCTCTCTCTCTCTCTCTCTCTCTCTCTCTCTCTCTCTCTCCCTGTTACTTTATTATGTAAACATAAATGTGTGTTCGTGTCTGTATTTGCTTGTTTATTTCTTTTGAAGCGTGTGTGTTTGCGAGTGTGTGTTTGTTTGTTTGTGTTTGTATGTTTTTTGTTTGTTTATGTGTGTGTTTGTTTGTGTGTTTGTTTGTGTGTTTGTGTGTGTGTTTGTTTGTGTGTGTGTGTGTTTGTTTGTTTGTTTGTGTGTGTGTTTGTTTGTGTGTATGTGTGTGTTTGTTTGTGTGTGTGTTTATGTGTGTGTGCGTTCTCAATCAAAGGTGACACCTGCATCTAAACACGATTATTTGAAATTAGCGCTGTAAGCTCTAAGGAAATTGGAGGAACTATTTTGATTAAGTCTTAGAAGCACTTATTTCCTCTTCGCTTTGTCCCGACTGTATCTTTTATTCTTCCTTTTTTATCTGCATATATTTCTATTCGTATACTTATTTATCCATCTATTTGTATAGTCAACCCTTCCTTTCCCCGTTCGTCTATCTCGATATCTTTTTCCCATACCCGCTTAATCCCCTTTTTATTTCCTTTTCTTTTTTTCTTTCATTTTTTTCTTATGTCCTACATTTACATTTTTTTTGAGTTATTGGTCTCTTTTATTTATTCTTCAGTACTTTTACTTTCAATCACATGCACACATAGAGATATATAGAAATACAGATGCAAATAAATCACAAACACTCACACAGACACACACACACACTCACACACACACATACACGCACACACAAGCACACACACAAGTACACACACACACACACGTACACACAAGCACACACACACACACACGCTACTGCAACATGAACATCAAAGACATATATTACACACCATGAACTTCTATTAAAAAAAAAGAAGAAGAAGAAGAAAAAAAACATACACAAGGACCCAATGCCTGTACCTCTCGCGCCCTTCTTGCTCGGAGGCGTCGACCAAAGGGTAGGTAGGTTTTGTCGGAGCGAGAATCGAAGAGGGGGAGGGGGGTGGGGGTAGAGGGGTGGGGAGGGGGGGATACGGGATAAAGAGGTTGGAGAAGAGGAAGGGGTGTGTGTGTGTGGGGGGGGGGGAGGGGTAAAGGTGATAGAGAAAAGAGATGAAGGAGGTAAGGAGCAAGAAGAAGAGGAGGGAGGGGGGGGGGGATAGGTGAAGAGAGGTGGGAGGAGGGAGAGGATATAGAGAGAAGGTGGGAGTGTAACGGTGAGGCCGAAACGTTGAAAGAGAGAGAGGGAACGAGAGGAGAGGGAATGAGAGAGGCTAGTGAAATATCAAATAGGGAATTTTACAGTTTCCAGGTGCCTTTAGAACTCGCTATCCACAGGCTACGATTTCTCTCCTGTATTGATCATGATAACAATATCAACAACAAAACCAAAGAACAAATCAAATACCACATAATACCACCAAAGAATAAATCAAATACCACATAATACCACCAAAGAATAAATCAAATACCACATAATACCAGACTGGAATAATACCAAAAACCTAACCTGGTGTTACTCAACGACTGAAAACGAGCCAACTTCGGCACTCGGGCAGGTGGCATTATGAAGTCAGTTTGACGTGGCACATAAAACACTTGGCAAATGAACCCCTCAGACTTTAATTAAGGGGGGGAATTGAGGTTTCAAAGGGGCGGGGAGGGGGAGAGGAGGAGGTGGAGAAGGCGGGGGGGGGGATTGGTGGGGAGGAGGAGCGGCGAGGAGGAGGAGGAGGAGGAGGTGGAGGAGGAGGAGGAGGAGGGGGGGGGTTTGGTAGGGAAGAGGAGTGGGGAGGAGGAGGAGGGGGGGAGGGAAGATTGGAGAGGAAGAGATGGGAGGAGGAGGAGGGGGAGATTGGAGGGGAAGAAGTGTGGGGAGTAAAGGAGGGAGGGAGATGGGGAGGAGGAAGGGTTAGAGGGGAGGGAGAGGAATGAAGGGGAATAGTAGGAGGAAAGAGGGGATGGTGAGGAAAGAATACAAGGGGAAGGGAGGGGAGTCAGAAAAGGGGGGAAGAAAAGGAGGAAAGGGGGAAGAGGAAATAAACATTGGGAGAAGAAGAGACACGGGGAAGGGAGGGAAGAAGAGAAAGAAGGAGAGGAGGGATGTGTATTAGGGGGTGGGAGGTAGGGTTGGGGAGACAAAAGAAAGAGAAAAAGGAAAGAGGAAGAAGGAGAGAGAACAGATGGAAGAGGAAGAGAGGAGAGGGAAAAGGAAATGAAAAGATGAAAAGTAAATAGAAGAAAAGAAAGAAGAATAAACAGAAGAAAAGGGAGGATAAAAATGGCAACAGAGGTAGTAAAAGAGAAAAAAAGTAGACGAAGCAATAGCAATAATAGGGTAATAGCAATAACAGTAGTGTAGTAAAAGTAATATTAATAGTAATAGTAAAAAAAATCAGAAGAAATAGAAAGAGAAAAAAAAAGTAGAAAAATGAGTAATAATAAACAATGAAAAACAAGAAAAAAAGAAGAAGGAGAAGAAGAAGAAATAAAGGATTAAAAAGAAAAAAAAGAAGAGAAAGAAGAAGAAAAACAAACGGAATAACAAAATAAATAAGGAAGAAGAAAAAAAAAAGAAGAGAAAGAAGAAGCAAAACAAACGTAAAAAAAAAGAAAAAAAAATCAGCAGCAGCAATAAAACAAGAAGTAAAACCAAAAAGCTTCCCATACGTAGCCTCGAGGGAGAAGGGTAGACTAAGGCTTGTGTGTAATTGGTTCTTTGATGTCTGTCTGTTTACTGAATGTCACTGCTTGTGTTATTAGCCTCCAACTAATGGGCTTGGGAAGGCTACGCAGGGCTATGGTGGGAGGAGTTATATTGGAAATGATGGCTATACAAATGATGGTTATGGCTATATTGTTAGTGATATTGATTATAATAATTATTATCATTATGATTATCATCATCATTAATATTATTATTATTATCATTATTGTTATCATCATTTATTAACATGTTATTAATTATT
>BOPN01003680.1:95000-97500 GCA_017312705.2 Penaeus japonicus | reverse complement strand
CTTCCGTCTCACCCAAATATTTTCCTTGCCCCTTCACTTTCACCCTCACTTTTACATTCACTTTCACCCTACCGTCCTACCCAAATATTTTCCTTTCTCCTTCACTTTCACCCTCATTTTCACCCTCATTTTCACCCTCACTTTCACCCTTCCGGTATTAACTGACCTTCTCTGTATGCCCCTCCTCTCACACTCATATGTTTTTATTTATTAACAGTACCCACTCTCCCTCCCCTTCTATAGTTCCCCTTCTCTCCCTCCCTGCTATAGTTCCCCCCTCCTCCTCTCCCTCCCTACTATATCCACCCCCACCCACCCCTCTCCCCTTATATTTAGGATCTTTCTCACCATGATTGCTTCCCCCACCCATCCTCCCCCTCCCCTCTAGCCATTTAACCACCCCCACTCTCATTCACTATTTCTAACCCCCCTCCCTTTACTTTTATGACCCAATGACCCCCCCCCCCTTCTTCCTCAATACCCCCCCTCCCCCCTTCCCCCGGTGACATCCTCTTAGCCTTCCTCCCTCACTTCCTCTCCCTCACTCCCTTCATCACTCCCTCTTTACTACGAACCTTCCAAAACAAATTCCTCAACCTCACCAACACAACATCCTCGCCTCTTTAATCTCTCTATCTACCACCTATGAACACCCCCTACCCCCCCCCCCCCCCCCCCCCCCCCACCCCCACCCACCCATCCTTCCCGATCCCTCTATCCTCGCCACCCAGCATCCAAGCATCCATCTTTGAGATAAATCCTCTGCTAGGTGCTCATTCCCAGGGCGGGATTCGGGTCAGTGTCTTCAGATCGTGGTGGTGGTGTGTGTGTGTGTGTGTGTGTGTGTGTGTGTGTGTGTGTGTGTGTGTGTGTATCTGTTCTTACCTCTTGGTTCCCTGGGGTGTGGATGTTTTTTTGTTTTGTTTTTCCTTCCGTTTTTGTTTTGTTCCCGGGAATCTCGTTTATCTTTGTTTCTCTTTTTTTTGTTTTCTTGTCTGTCCGTTTGTCTGTTCTGTCTGTCTGACAATCTCTCTGTCTCTCTATCTCTCTTATTCACATTCTCTCTCTCTCTATCTCTCTTATTCACATTCTCTCTCTCTCTTTCTCGCTCTCTATCTCTTTCATTCACATTCTCTCTCTCTCTTTCTGTCTCTCTCTCTCTCTCTTTTTCTTCCATCCTCCCTTCCCTTTCTCTATGTATCTATCTATTTCTCTATTTCCTTTCTCTGTCTTTTTCTTTCGTTCCTTCTTTCTCTCTCTATCTCTCTATCTATCTAGCAAGCTCTCTCTCTCCATTTGCCTATCTATCTCCTTACTCTCCTTTTTTCGTTTTGTGTGTGTGTTTGTGTCTTTCCCTCTCCCTCTCTTCCATTTTCTGATCTTTCATCAAATTACTCTCAGACCATTGATCCTCTCACCTCCCCCCCCCTACCGGATTATCCCTCTCCTCTACGTTCATCCCCCCCCCCCCCCCCCCCTACACAACACCTCTTCTTCTACCCTTAATTAGTGTCCATCTCCCCCCCCCCCCTCCTCATTCAACCCTTTTGTGCATCTCTTGTTCCCCCCATATGTTCTCTCTCTCTCTCTCTCTCTCTCTCTCTCTCTCTCTCTCTCTCTCTCTTTCTTTCTTTCTCTCTTTCTCTCTCTCACTCTCTCTCTCCTTTCTCTCTCTCTCTCTCTCTTTCTTCTCTCTCTCCTCTCCTCTCTCTCTCTCTCTTTCTCTCTCTCTATCTCTCTCTCTCTCTCTCTCTCTCTCTCTCTCTCTCTCTCTCTCTCTCTCTCTCTCTCATTCTCTCTTTCTCTCTCCGCTTATCCCCTCCAACCTCTTCCGTTTTTTCTTTACTTTTTCCATTATCATCCGTCTCTCCCCCCCAAAAAAAAACGCCACCCTTATCGTCATCCCTGTCTACTTCCCCTTCGCCTCGATTTATTCAATTTCTCCCTCTCCTTCGTTATCGCCCTTCCCTTTCTCCTTATCCTTCTCCATCTCTTCCCCTCTCCTGTTTCAGCATTTAACTACTGATTACCTTGGCAGGTGGATGGGAGACTTTGTGTGGCCGATTTATTCCGTGTCGAGATGTGGCATGTGGTATGGTGTGTGAAATGTGGTATGTTGGTGTGCTTTGGTGGTGTGGTTATGGTGTGTGAAATGTGGTATGTTGGTGTGGTATGGTGTGTGAAATGTGGTATGTTGGTGTGGTATGGTGTGTGAAATGTGGTATGTTGGTGTGGTATGGTGTGTGAAATGTGGTATGTTGGTGTGCTTTGGTGGTGTGGTATGGTGTGTGAAATGTGGTATGTTGGTGTGCTTTGGTGGTGTGGTAAGGTGTGTGAAATGTGGTATGTTGGTGTGGTATGGTGTGCGAAATGTGGTATGTTGGTGTGCTTTGTTGGTATGGTGTGTTGTGTGGATGTGATGTGGGAAGGGGATTTGGTGTGTTATGTGGATGTGGTGTGGTATAGTTTCTGGATGCGGTGTGTGTTTCATGTGGATGTG
>BOPN01003680.1:70000-72500 GCA_017312705.2 Penaeus japonicus | reverse complement strand
GAACATTGGAGTTTTATTAATTTTCTCCTTCTGTTTATTAAATTATTCTCTTACGTCATCCTGAAAGATTAAATTGAATTGACTGGGTTGAATTAAACATTTTACAAACAAAATAAATCTTTATGTATGTAAATTTGTTTGTGTTTGGTTATGTGAGTGTATGTGTTAGTGTTTATGCGTGCGTGTGTGTGTGTGTGTGTGTGTTCGTGTGTTCGTATTTGTGCATGCGTGTGTGTGTATGTGTGTGTGTGTGCGCGTATGTGTATGTGTATGTCTAAGTGTATGAATGTGTATGTGTGTGAGTGTATGTGCTTGTGCGTGTGTGTGTGTGTGTGTCTGTGCCTATATGTGCGTACATATAAAACGATCAATACACACACTAAACCCAAAGAAAAAACGAATGAATAAAGTCATCAGGCTCTACACCTCAAAACAGACCAAGAGAAAACCTCTCTTTTCCATAGAAATGACTTAGAACCTATTAATCTTAATAATAATATTTCTACCCTTCATCACAACATGAGACGGGTAGAAATTAATGGGCCAGATTTATCAAAGTTAAGTGCCTGGGATCTAAAAGTAAAGGGCGGGACATTAATATTAGGCGTTAGGGAACACGTCAGAAATTAAACATGCATCTTTTGATTGGATTGTTGGGCTTAAACGGGTCTCTATGGTGATTTTCGCTGTTCGTTTTCCTTCCTTTATTTCAACTTTTTTTCCTTTTTAATCATTGTATACACATATGAATAAACAAATAAATAAATAAATAAATAAATAAATAAATAAATAAATATATATATATATATATACATATATATATATATATATATATATATCTATATATATATATATATTTATATATATATATATATATATATATATATATATATATATATATATATATATACTCTCTCTCTATCTCTCGTCTCGTCTCTCTCTCTCTCTCTCTCTCTCTCTCTCTCTCTCTCTCTCTCTCTTTCTCCGTCTTTCTCTTTCAAGTTTTCCCTCTCTTGCTTTCCGCCCCCCCCCCTTTCCCCCCTCCCCCCTTCTCTCTCTCTCTTTTCATTCCAAACAAAAGTTTTCTTTAGCATCAAGGAATCAGCGCCGCATTTAAAGCCCTTTCTCCTCCCTCCCCCTCTCCCCTCCCCTCTCTCATCCCATGCCTTGTCCCCTTTCAATTTACTCGTCCCTCTCCCTCTCCACCTTTGCCCTCCTTCTCCCTCTTATCCTCCTGGCTATCTCTCACTTCTCCACTTCCCCTTCTCTTACCTCCCTCTCTTCCACTTCTTCTCTTCTCATCTTTACTCAGTTTCCTCTTCCCCTTTTCCCTAAATGTTCTTTCTCAGTTTTCCTCTACCCCCTTCCCTCCTTTCTCCCTCTTCTTTTCCCCTCTCCTCCTCCATTCCCCTCTCCATCCCTCTTCCTCCCCCTCCCCTCCCTTCCTCCTCATTTCTCCTTCTATCCCTCCCCTCCCTTCCCACTCATTTCTCCTTATATCCCTCCTCTCCATTCCTCCTCATTTCTCCTATCCCTCCCCCCTCATTTCTCCTTCTTTCCCTCCCCTCCCTTCCCCCTCATTTCTCCTTCTATCCCTTCCCTCCTATCTCCCCCTTCTTCCCCCTCTCCTTCTCGATTCCCCTCTCCCTCCCCCTTCTTCCCCCTCTCCTCCTCCAGTCCCCTCTCCATCCCCTCCTCCAATCCCCTCTCCCTCCCATCTCCTCTCCCCTCATTCCCTGTCCCCCTCCCCCCGTCCCCCTCCCCTCATCCCCATCTGCTTAGCCTCTGAAACATCCATTCACAGCAAAGACCTGTTCAAATTAGGGGGAAAAGCTGAGATTTCCTCGACGCTGCAGATCTCATTCACGAGTCTCACCTAACCGGAAGTGGTTTGGAAGGGGGAGAGGAGGAGGTGGAGGAGGAGGAGGAGGAGGAGGAGGAGGGGATGGGGGGAGATGAGGAGGGGAGGGAGAGGAGAGATGAGGAGGAGGGGAGGGGGAAGAGGATGGAGGAGGGGAGAAGGAGGAGGAGGAGGGGGACGAGGAGGAGGTGAGGGAGGGAAGAGGATGGAGGAGGCAGAAGGAGGAGGAGAGGGGGGGGAGGATGAAGGAGGAAGATGGGGAAGAGGAGGAGGAAGAAGAGAGAGGGGGACGAGGAGGAGAAAGGAGGAGGAGGGGGAAGAGGAGGATGAAGAAAGAACACTCAAAGAAAGAGAAATAGAGAGAGAGTGCGAAAGAGAGAACGAAAGAAAGAGAGAGAGAGAGAGAGAGAGAGAGAGAGAGAGAGAGAGAGAGAGAGAGAGAGAGAGAGAGAGAGAGAGAGAGAGCGTAAGAATGGAAGAAAGAATCACAGCCAGAGAGAGAGAACGAACGAAAGAAAGAGAGATATAGGGACAGAAAGAGAGAGAGAGAGAGAGAGAGAGAGAGAGAGAGAGAGAGAGAGAGAGAGAGAGAGAGAGAGAGAGAGAGAGAGAGAGAGAGAGAGAGAGAGAGAGAGAGAG
>BOPN01003680.1:32500-42500 GCA_017312705.2 Penaeus japonicus | reverse complement strand
ACTCCATGCATCCCCCACTTCCCTTCTCACCCTCCCTCCTCCCCCTCCATCTATTCTTAGCCTCCCTCCTTTCTCTCCTCTCCCTCCTCCATCCCTCACTTTTATATACCCCTCCTACAGTCTTGTCCTTCCTTCTCCTCCTCCCTCTTTTCTCTTCTCTCCCTTCTCTCCCTCCTTTTCCTCCTCTGTTCCCCCCTCACAGCCTTCCTCTCCTCTTCCCTTCTCTTCCCTTCCTCCCTTTTTTCTCCTTCCCTCTCTCTCTTCCTCTTCCTCTTTCCCTCCCTTCCTATTCTCCTCCTCCTATCTTCCTCGCAATTACTACTTTCCCTCCCTCTCCTTCCGCTAACCATTCTCCTCCCCCTCCTCCCTCCTTCCCTCCCTCCCCCCTTCCTTCTCTCCCTCACCCCCTTCCTTCTCTCCCTCTCCCCTTCCTTCTCTCCCTCTCCCCCCTTTCTTCTCTCCCCCCTTTCTTCTCTCCCTCCCCCCTTCCTTCTCTCCCTCCCCCCCTCTTTCCCTCTCTCTCTTCTCTCCCTCTCCCCACCTCCTTCCCTCCCTCCCCCTCTTCCTTCCCTTCCTCCCCCCTTCCTTCTCTCCCTCTCCCCCCTCTTTCCCTTCCTCCCCCCTTCCTTCTCTCCCTCTCCCCCCTCCTTCCCTCCCTCCCCCCTTACTTCTCTCCATCTCCCCCTCCTTCCCTCTTTCCCTCTCCTCCCCCCTTCCTTCCGTCCCTCTCACCCCTCCTTCCCTCCCTCTCTCTCTCTCTCTCTCTCTCTCTCTCTCTCCCTCTCCCCCCCCCTCTCTCCCCCTCTCCCTCCCCCCCCTCCCTCCCCCCCCCCCCCCCCCCCCCCTCTCCCTCCCTCCCTCCCTCTCTCCCTCTCCCTCCTTCCCTCTCTCCCTCCCTCCCTCCTTCCTTCCCTCCCTCCCCCCTTCTTTCTCACCCTCTCCCCCCTCTTTCCCTCCCTCTCTTCTTCCTTCTCTCCCCCTCTTTCCCTCCCTCTCTTCTTCCTTCTCTCCCTCCCTCTCTTCTTCCCTCCCTCTCTCCCCCTTCCTTCTCTCCCTCCCTCTCTTCTTCCTTCTCTCCCCCCTCTTTCCCTCCCTCTCCCCCTTCCTTCCCTCCCTCTCTTCTCTTCCTCTCCCCCCTCTTTCCCTCCCTCTCCCGCCTCTTTCCTTCCCTCTCTTCTTCTCCCCCCTCCTTTCCTCCCTCTCTTCTTCTCCTCGCTAGAGAGATTACGGCAAGGAATTGTTTAACGAGAGACTGCGGCTCCGACACAGGGAGATGCTTTAAGGCGGTGCTCCATTGTGTGGCGGGAACGGCTCCTTCGCTCCAGCTCTTTCTCTCGCTCTCGCTCTCGCTCTCTGTCTCTCTCTTTCTATCGTTTGCTTTTTCTGACTGTTCTTCTCTCTCTCTCGCTCCCTCTCTATCTATCTATCTATCTCTATCTATCTCATTCACTCTTTCTCTCTCTCTCTTTCTCTTTCTTTCTCCCTCTCTCTCTCTCTCATTCTCTCTCTCTCTCTCTCTCTATCGTTCGCTTTCTTTCCCTTGTTTTGTCATCTCTCATACTCTTTCACATTCTATTGTTCACTTTCTCTATTTCTCCTCTTTCTTTCTTTCTTTCTTTTCCATCTCTCTCTCTCTCTCTCTCTCTCTCTCTCTCTCTCTCTCTCTCTCTCTCTCTCTCTCTCTCTCTCTCTCTCTGTCTCCCATTTTTTTCCCCTCTCTTTATCTCTCCATCTCACACTTTCTTCTTCAATCTCCGTCATGCTCATATCTGCAAAGACACACACAGACTAACCGCTAGGAAAACACACGAATATATGTACATGCATACATACACACGCCCGCACTCAAACACGCACATGTAGACACGCGCGCAGATACACACACACACTCACTCACTCACGAGACGCTCCCTTACGGCAATACTTCTCCTTATTCTCCCCCCCTTCCACCCTTACCCCCTTCCCCTTTCCCATTCCATTCGCTTTCATCCTTTTCTACTCCCCTCCCCTTCCCCACTTTCCCCTCACCTCCCCTTCCCACTTCCCGCCCCTTCCCATTCCCGTTCCCCTCCCCCTCCCCCTTCCTTCCTTTCCCCTCCTCTTTCCCCCTTCCCCTCCCCTCCCCTCCCCCCTCCCCTCCCCTCCCCTTCCCCTCCCCCCTTCCCATTTCCGAAGGACATCAGACTAGTATCTCAGATATCCGTGAAACAGTTATTATTATTAAACGTCTTTTTTCCGTCCCTTCCCCCTTTCCCCTCACTTTCCTCTCAATTCCCACTCCCCCTCCTCACCCCTTCCCACTCCCCTCTCCTCCCCTCCCATCCCATTCCCCCTCCCTTCCTTTCCCACTCCCCTCCCATTCCCCCTTCCTCCCTCCCTCCTGTTCCCCCCTTCCCACCCTCCTCTCTTCTCCTTCCCACTCCCCACCTTCCCCTACCCACCTCCCCCTCCCCTCCCCCCTTCCCCCCCCCCCTCCCATCCCCTTCCCTTCCCACTCCCTCTCCCCCCCTTCCCCTCCCCCCCTTCCCCTCCCATTCCCCCTTCCTCCCACCCTTCTGTCCTTCCCCTTCCCCTCCCCCTTCCTCTCTTCCTCATCTGCATTTATTCAAATGCGATGAGCCGGCTGTCATGTCTATTTTTTTCTGGGCTTTTATTCCTTACTTTCTTCCCCGCTGAGATGAGGTTTAGGCGCGTCTGACATGACTAGCGGGATCCCAGTGCTAGAATCTTGGATGGATGTAAAAAAAAAAAAAAAAAAAAAAAAAAAAAAAGAATCATAAAACAATTACATCATAAAGAAAGAAAGAAGAAAAAAAAAGAAATAATAAAACAATTACATCATAAAGAAAGAAAGAAAGAAAGAAAAAAAAATCATAAAACAATTACATCATAAAGAAAGAAAGAAGAAAAAAAATCATAAAATAATTACATCATAAAGAAAAAAAGAAGAAAAAAAAAGAATCATAAAACAATTACATCATAAAGAAAGAAAGAAAGAAATAAAAAAAGAATCATAAAACAATTACATCATAAAGAAAGAAAGAAAGAAATAAAAAAAAATCATAAAACAATTACATCATAAAGAAAGAAAGAAAGAAGAAGAAGAAGAAAAAAAGAATCATAAAACAATTACATCATAAAGAAAGAAAGAAAGAAAAAGCAGAAAGAAAAAAAAAATCATAAAACAATTACACCATAAAAAAGAAAGAAAGAAAGAAAGAACAAAAAATCATAAAACAATTACATCATAAAGAAAGAAAGAAAGAAGAAAAAAAAAAGAAATCATAAAACAATCACATCATAAAGCTCAACCACAACCAAATAAACACATCCTGCATTTGCAAGCGATGCAGAGCAAGCAAAATCCACTGTTCAAGATAAACGCGAAACCTTTTGGCGTAGGGAACTTAGGAAGCGTCTTCGAAAGGAGGACAGAGGCATGCCAGCGGTACAATAAACCTAAGTTATCAGACAAAGCAGTTTCACAAAGTCAATAAGATTATCTGAAAACTTATGGCCTCGATTTCCGCCGGAGAATAATTTTGCTTTTCCTGACAATTCGAAAGCGAAAGGATACGTCGGTTTGAAAGCCTTATTCTTCGCTTCTTGATGTCATGGAGGTTATGAGGTTTGTCTCTTGGCTGGTTCGTGTTAAGAGTATTTGGGGAGGAAAGAGGAAAGGGAGGAAGTACTTGCGAATCACTTTATGTCATGGATGTAATGTCTGGTTGCTGGGCTTTTGATAGCTCTTCGATTTTCGTTTTTGTTATCTCTCTCCTTTTCTTTTCCTTTCCTTTTTCTCTTTCTTCGTTTCGTTCCTCTATGTCTCTTTTTATATCGTTCTCGTTCTCTCTCTCTCTCTCTCTCCCTCACTCTCAACCCACACCCCTCTCCTTCCTCCCACTACCCAAAGATATGCAAAAGAATTTATGCCAACTTATAAAACAAAGTTCTTCCGTGTGCTATGGCATTGTTTTGTTCTCCGCTGAACTTCTGGCTACTGTTCTGTTGACAGCTGCCACCACACACGCGATCATTGCCACTTCGTAATATTGTGAGAGTTTTTATTCTTCTAATTCTTGTTGGTGTTTGCGTTGATTTTTTTGTTCTTGTTTGTTGTGTTTTGTTTTCTGTTTGTTTATATGATTTTTATTAGGTATGTATATGATAAGTTGTAATGATTTTTTTTAATTGGCATTTTGAGTTATATTGTGGTTATTGTTATTAATGTCATTATTGTTGTTTGTTTTCATTATTAATGTTATGATTATTGTTCTTTCTGATATAATTATTACTACCATTATTATCCTTTTTATTGATACTATTTTTATTGCCATTATCAGTATTATTGTTTGCATTATCATTATTACCATTATTTTAATTACTATCATTATTATCATGGTTATCATGATTATCATTATTGTAAAAGCAGAAAAAAATCAATTTCCTATCAAAAAAGTACTAATTACTTGAGAATAGATGAGAATGAAAAAAAGGAAAAAAAAACTAACAATTATAAATAAATACCTAAGAAAAGAAAATTCTAAAATTAGATATATAACAATGATAATTTAATAATATTTAACAAAATTCCCACCAATATGATTAGACTCCCCCCTCACCCCCCTCCCCACCCCCCTCCCCTCCCACTCCCCTCACCCCCACCCTCACCCCCCTCCCACCCATCTAGTAAACCTAGCTTCCTAATCTCTTTGGTTTTACGTTACTTCACGCTTGAAGTTTCTAAGTCAACTAAACAGCTCCCATTAAAGCTGCAATAAATGTTGATGGCGGTATTGCACAAGAGATCGTGTGTGCCATCAAGCAGACTAATCTCACACTTACTTTATAGGGTCATTTCAGCAGCAACATTTGTCGATTGCTAGGGTGGTATTTGGTTGAGGGTGGGTTTGGGTGGGTGGGTTTGGATGGGTTGAGTGGGTTTGGGTGGGTGGGTTGAGTGGGTTTGGGTGGGTGGGTTGGGTGGGTTTGGGTGGGTGGGTTGGGTGGGTTTGGGTGGGTGGGTTGAGTGGGTTTGGGTGGGTTGAGTGGGTTTGGGTGGGTGGGTGAGTGGGTCTGTTGATTGGGTGGATGGTAAGCTGGGTGGGTGGGTTGGTGGGTGAATGCTTAGTTGAGTGGGTAGGGTTTTAGGTGGATAGTGGGTTGGTTGGGTGGATAGGTGGGTTGGTAGGCTGTTGGTTGATTGGTTAGATGGATGGGTGATTGGGTGGGTCGTTTGTTGGTTGTTTTGGTTTAATAGTCAATTTGTTGATTGCTTTGTTGAGAAGATAGTTATTTATGTTGTTGTTGTTGTTGTTTTGGATGGTTAGTTGCTTAGTAACACTGTCGACTGATTAGATATATTTAGATTATTTTTAATCGGATGGTTAGGCAATTGGTTTGATAAAGGGTTGCTTGGTTGCTCATCTTGTCGAAAGGAACACCATAGAGATTCCGTAATAAAGCAACAGAATGACATGATAGAAAAAAAAAAAAAAACTAAATGGAAATGGACTCCAAAATCCCAGCCAACTAAAATATGCAAATGTCGTCATTTTACGAGTCTGTCTGAGAGAGAGAAGGGAAGATAAGAGCAGGAAATAATTAGAGCTTCTTAGTTTAAACAGGATAAACTTAAAGATAAAGACTATTAAAGAAAACTAGGAACCCTAGAGAGAATGCATTTATTAATTAGATTTGATTTACTGAATTAAACTTATTCTTGTACAAATGCAAAAACTAAAAGATGTACATGAGATTAAGTATTAATAGTTCTGATTGGAATAGATGAGCATCCTAAAGGAATATATCATTATACGAAAATTTATTCCGATACAATATAACAAAATTCTTAATACAAAAGAGAGTGAATCCGTTTTTTTAATATAAAGTCTGTACAAAAGGTTAAGCCAGTAGATAAAGTTGATAAGACTACTAGTAACAGGAAGGTAGTATTTTATTGTTTTAATGCTTTGTTGCACCGAAACAGAAACTTATCCTTGTACAAAATACCGAAGATACAAAATTGAATTTGAACATAGATCATCACAACATTAAGCGTCTGCAGAAAAAAAAAAAAAAAAAAAAAAAAAAAAAAAAAAAAGTTAATTCAGATGTACTAGAAATCCAAAGAGAGTAAATTATTCTTTGAATACTTTGGTGACATGAAACTGAAAATTATTTCTGCATAAAATACTAAAATAAAGTCAAATCTAGAGAGAGCGAATTTGAATTGAAATGGAATATAAATCCTGTACAAATGACTAAATCTTTTAAGCTATTTTAAAGTTATTAAACAGGACTAGTTGAATGTTTTGTTGATTTGGAACATAAATTTATTCCAACACAGAATACTATAACTGTATATAAGGCTGAACCCATTAAGACCAGATCTGCAGTTGAATATCACATTAAACCTGTGCAAAAGATGAAGTTCTACGGATAAAGTTTATTCTGATATATTTGAAGAGAGTAAATTAATTTCGTCATAAGTATCTAAAATGGCAAACAAATTGAGAAAGTACTTCAGCTTATTTCAAAGATATTGCAAATTTAAGCGAGGGAATTAATTATAATTCATACTTAAACGCTTTGTTGCAGGAATCCATATAGGATTTCAAACATTATAAGAAATCCAAAGAAAGTACATAAAGTATTTCACTGTTGTTTTTTATTATCATCATTATTAAATGAATAATGATATAAAACCTACACAATACATAATCCGTAAGATTGAATTAAATCAAAATATCATAATAAGAAAAATGAAATTAATTTTCAATTGCATACTGAAGTTATTAGTAATTCATTAAAGACTTATCTTCAACAAGAAATTTAATGAGATCATGTGAGAAAACTTAGATAAGTGAATTATTATTCTATTGCTTTGATGACATTGGATGTAAACAATACAAAACCCAAAACTTTCGATCAAATTTGATATTCAGGAATAAAAAGAGAAATTCAGTAGCTGATTGCCTTCGTCCTTCCCAATATCCGTATTCTTTCTGAAAACGGCTTTTAAAAACTCCTTTCAAATATTGGCACTGATTGAGTAAGACTTCCTCGTGAATATTACTGGCTCTTGATGAATCACTTTCGTCTCGGCCATTTCCAGCATCCCTAACTTGAAAAGGATTTTGACAGCTGATCGGATGGAGATAGAGTGAGCATCAGTCTATGTGGAAGAACTAGGTAGAGCATATTTACATATATATGTGTGTGTAGTCATATCAAGGACTGGCGTATATTTACACCTTCATGCACATATATATGCTAGTTTCTATGCGTGTGTATCTATATATATATAGAGAGAGAGAGAGACAACCAGTCACTGAGCGAGAAAGAGCGAGCGAACAAGAGAGAGAGAGACAGAGATAGATAGATAGATAGATAGATATATATATATATATATATATATATATATATATATATATATATAGAGAGAGAGAGAGAGAGAGAGAGAGAGAGATAGATAGATATATATATATATATATATATATATATATATATATATATATATATGTGTGTGTGTGTGTGTGTGTGTTATATAGATAGATAAACAGAAAGATAGATTGACAGATGTGTGTGTCTAAGTGTATGCGTCTGAGTGTTTAAGGGAACCCTACAGAACCACACATGTACATGTCCGTTTTTACTCGAAGCAGAAATAGCAAATTCATTCAACAATAACAGCTTACTGATCACCAAAACGTACAAGTGATATTAAACGTTCCTTGATAGTGCAAACATATCATATAAAAAAATAAGGTTACAGTAAACACGTAGATAGAATATAAGAGTAAAGAAACAAACAAATAGAACAATAAACAAACTTGCACAAAGAGGGGACGCAACTGAGATCAAAGTGTTGCAACGCAACAGCGAACCAATAACAGCAAGATTATTGTGAGTGATTTGTTGCAAAAGTTTTCTTCCGTTTTTTAATTATTTTCATTATATATATATATATATATATATATATATATATATATATATGTGTGTGTGTGTGTGTGTGTGTGTGTGTGTGTGTGTGTGTGTGTGTGTGTGTGTGTGTGTGTACTTAGTAATTCACTTCTCTTTATTTTTTCCCGATCCTTCTGTTTTTATTGTTTGGTATTTTTGTTACCATTGTTGGTATTTAATTTATTTCAGTCCCATTTTCCTTTATATCCCAATTTGTGTATTTTGGTTTGTTATTTTCCGGACAGTTATGAATATATCTTTAATATCTATAATATTTAACTATTTCCCAACGCTTCGTCTTTGTCCTTTTTTATTTGTTCCTGTCTTCCTTCTATATAACTGTTATTTTTCTATATACTTTTCAGTGCTTTCTTTATTTCTTTTTATCCCCCTTCTCTTTTCTTTCGTTATTTTGTTTGATTTTTTTCATTATCAATGTCATTATATGTCTCTTTCTGTTATCATCATTTTTGTTGTTATTATCATCTTTATCCTCTATAGTTGTTATTATCGATATCATAGTAATTTTTATTATTGTCATTATCATGATTATCATTACTACCATTATGTTTATTTTCATCATCATATTATCATAATTATCATAAAGAATGTCATTATCATTTTATAAGTCATTACTGTTCTTATTATTACAATTAATATTATTATCCTCATCATCATTATCATTGTTGCCATGTCATTGCTGATAATGATAATACCTATGATATCCTCTTTATTACAATTAGTGTTATTATCATTAGCAAGATAGAATTATCTTACATACACATTCAACGAATAAAAGTAAAACTCAGGTGAAATAATTACAGATTTGCAGAAAGATAAAAAAAAAATATATATATATATATATATATATATTTATATATATATATATATATATATATATATATATATATATATATATATATATATATATATATATATATATATATATATATATATATATTCCCAAGGAGGATCTCACCTAAGATAAGCCTGTTTACCAGCTAATATTTACCTTAAAGATTTCAAGAAAAAGTTTCCTAAGATCACCAACATGCATATATCGCTAGCTCTAATTGTGTCACAAAATAATGCATAATTTTTTAAAGCTTTTTCTGTATTAAGAAATTTTTTGTTTTATATACCTTTGATTTTGGTTGTCTTTATCGTACTTTCAAATATCATTTTGATCAAGACATCATCATAATAATAATTGTCCCGATAATTATTTCCATTATCTTCATCATCACCACAGCCATCATAATCATCATCACCATCTTGATCATAGACACCATAACTTTTCTTATTGTCAACAGTGTCACAAAAAATACAATTATGGGACCATAATCATGACACTCACCATCAACATATGCAACTTACTCATGCCAATTCCTAGTCATCATAACCACCCTCCCCCCTCCTCATCATCACTATCAACACCATCATCAGCCTCATCACTATCAACACCATCATCACTATCAATACATTCATCACTATCATCACCTTCAACACTATCAACACCATCATCACCCTTATCACTATCAACACCATCATCTCCGTCATCTCTATCAACACCCTCATCACTATCAACACCATCATCACTATCATCACTATCAACACCATCATCACTATCAACACCATCATCACTCTCATCACTATCATCACTAACAACACCATCAACACCCTCATCACTATTAACACCATCACCACTATCATCAGCCTCATCACCATTAACACCATCATCACCATTCCTCCCCTCCCCCACCCCTCCCCCCTTCCCTTAAAGATACCACAATAACCACTCACTTGAATTTCCTTGAATTTCGCTTTCCAACCAGACACCTCAACAACCAAGCTTTTAATTCAAATCATCTATCTCCATTTAAGTCATCATCTCAAGCTTTTTTTTAAACTAACTTTAACCATCATGACCAATGTTTGCATAGTTTTTTGTTGTTGTTTTTTCTTCCTTTCTTTCTTTATTTTATATGTATGTCCTTCCTTTTACAACTTTTTAATTTCGTTATGTTCCTCTCGT
>BOPN01003680.1:25000-27500 GCA_017312705.2 Penaeus japonicus | reverse complement strand
ATTCAAAAGCTTTCCGTCCTTTTACCCTAATAGTAAAAAATCAAACTCCATCTTTTTATTACGAAAATATCGCGTGTTTTTATTCCTTCTTTGCAGTCTCTGAGATCTGCCATTTTCAGGTCATTGATTATTTTCTGCCATAGCTATTGTTTTATTAGTTTGTATATTTAGGGGGGTAAATGTTTTCTGTTGTTGTTGTTTTGTTGTTTTTGTTTTTTCAGGCATTTGTATTTTTTTTTTTTTTTTTAGAATTTGAATAAACAATCCCCTACCTCCATTCTGTACCAGTGTCATTGTGTCTCCGAATGGCTATGCCTTTTATTCGAGTCTCGTGGTAATACACCCATTCATATCCCGCGTTTCCCCCTTTTTCCCCTGTTATTTGATTCTATTTACCTTCTATTCATCTCGGGCCTTCCCTAGTTTACCTGTCGCTCTTCTCCTTGTTCTCATTTCCCTCATGATTTGTCTGCACTCTGCACCCTTTCTCGTTAGCTACGCACACATACATAAACACTTCCCCCTACCCCTTTATCCTGTGTAGTCTTAAGAAAACATAAACACACACACACATACATACACACAATATAACATCGTTCTCTGTTTCTCGTTTTTGTTTTTGTTTGTTTGATTCCTAACTGAGCCGGTTTTTAAGTCTTCATTTTCTCTCTCTCTCTCTGTCATTCTCTCTTTCTTTCTCTCTCTCTCTCTCCCTCTCTCTCTCTCTCTCTCTCTCTCTCTCTCTCTCTCTCTCTCTCTCTCTCTCTCTCTCTCTCTCTCTCTCTCTCTCTCTCTCTCTCTCTATCTCTCTCTCTCAACCTCTCTCTCTATCTCTCTCTCTCAACCTCTCTCTCTCTCTCTCTCTCTCTCACCCCCCCCCCCTCTCTCTCTCTCTCTTTCTCTCTCACCTCTCCTCTCTCTCTCTCTCTCTCTCTCTCTCCCCCCCCCTCTCTCTCTCTCTCTCTCTCTCTCTCTCTCTCTCTCTCTCTCTCTCTCTTTCCCCTCACTTCTTCCTCGTCCGTTATTATCTCTTGCGTCAACAGCCTCCTACTTTCCCCTTCTCGGATTTATTCACTTATTCCTTCTTCTTAGTTTCTTCGTTCATTTGGTTCTTTTGTCTTGAGTTTACTTCGTTTCATTTTGTCTCCTCTTTTTGGCATTGTTTATATACACAAACAGGCATGATACTTGTATACATATCCATTATATACATACATAAACACATACTCAAACTACGTACATACACACGCTTTATACAGACACACACATCCACAAATCTCGATATATATATATATATATTTTTTTTAAACCTCACTTTCTTTAGTAATTTTTTTTAGTAATCTTTTTTTTTTTCATTCTCTCTCTCTCCCTCCCTCCCTCTCTCTCTCTCTCTCTCTCTCTCTCTCTCTCTCTCTCTCTCTCTCTCTCTCTCTCTCTCTCTCTCTCTCTCTCTCTCTCTCTCTCTCTCTCTCTCTCTCTCTCTCTCTCTCTCTCTCTCTCTCTCCCTCCCCCCCTCTCTCTCTCTCTCTCTCTCCCCCCCCCCCCCTCTCTCTCTCTTTCAGAACTATTTCTATAAATATCTATTCCTCTCAACCCTTTCTCTCTCCTAGTACCTCACTTTTCCAACCCATTACACCTAAACTTCCCCTCTCCATAAGAAAAAAAAAAAGGAAAAAAAAAAGGAAAAAAAAAAAAAAAAACTTTCTTTGAAATTTTACCCTACGGCTTCCCTTGATCTCCGTTACCCTTGCCTTCAAACACTATTTCCTCCCTTTTACGCGACACTAATGCTCACCCCTCCACTTCTTCCATCTTTTTGTGTTTCTTCGTCTTTATCGCCCTTGGCTTCTTTTGCTTCTTTCTTTCCTCTAAGCATTGTTAGTAGTGTTTGTTGATATTGTTTTTTTTTATTATTATCACTATTATCTTTAGTATCATTATTGTTCGTATAATGATTATCATGGTTACTTCTATCATTGATATTATTGTTATCATTATCATCCTCATCATCATTCTCATAATTATCATAATCATTTTTCATCATTTTCCTTAGCATTAATATCATGTCACCACAACTATTACTGTTATCATTATTCCTATAAATACTATTACATTTATCATAGTCACATCTCCCTTCCAGCATCTTCCTCTCTCTTATCAAAAAGCTTTCCCATTCCCTTCTATCACATTAACATGACCGCATTTATACCACATGTTTCGACAGCATCATTTCCGTCATGTTTACATTCTTTCCTCTCCATCACCTCTCATAGTCATCTCATTTTCATTCCCATTTCTGATTCTTCTTCCTTACGTGACATGAACGATCTTCATAATTCATCATCATCTTCCTTCTCTCTCTCTCTCTCTCTCTCTCTCTCTCTCTCTCTCTCTCTCTCTCTCTCTCTCTCTCTCTCTCTCTCTCTCTTTGTGTGTGTGTGTTTGTTTTTCTTCTCTTCTTTTGCTATTTGGTATTTTTAGGCAAGTCTTTCTTTAAGCT
>BOPN01003679.1:142307-150438 GCA_017312705.2 Penaeus japonicus | reverse complement strand
CATGGTCAATTAGGCAGGAGAAAAGACAGGGCGCGGTTGGAGGAAGGAAGGAAATGGGGCACGAAATGTAAACAATCATGAAGAGGAAGAGGTCAGACCGAGAGGAACTAGGTCGCCAGCTGGGGACGTCGCGCTACCAACAACCAGAGACTGTCTGCCTCTCGCTCGATCTATCTATCCTTCTCTGCTTTTATTTTCTCTTGCATCTTATTCCTTTACTTTAATTAAGGTATTTTTGTTTCGTTTTCTTCTTTTTTCTCTCTCTCTATTTAACTTGCCGCCTGGTTCTTCCTTTCGCTTTTTTTCCTCTCGTTCTTACTCGCACTCTTCTCCTCTTTTTTTCTTCTTCTTCTTCCTCTTCTCTCTCTCTCTCTCTCTCTCTCTCTCTCTCTCTCTCTCTTTCTCTCTTTCTCTCTTTCTCTCTTTCTCTCTTTCTCTCTTTCTCTCTCTCTCTCTCTCTCTCTCTCTCTCTCTCTCTCTCTCTCTCTCTCTCTCTCTCTCTCTCTCTCTCTCTCTCTCTCTCTCTCTCTCTCTCCCTCCCTCCCTCCCCGCCGCACACTCACGCTCTCGTCCCCATTCTCGGTACCTGTGCTCCCATTATCTCCACAATCCTCGCACTCCAGCTTTTTCCCACATTCTTTTCCATCACTTCCATTCCTTCGTATTCATCTCTCATCTTCATGTCACCAACCGCAGCGTATTTCCCTCGTCCCTTGTTTTTCCTCCTCTCTATCTAGTTTCTCTTCTTTCCTCTCTCCTCTCACTCTCTTCCTCCGTTCCTCTTTCCCTCTCTTTCCCTCTCTCTTCTCAGCGCCCTTCTTCCTTTCCGTCTCTTTCTCCCACACACACACAATACAGGAAGAATCCCACACTCAGAATCAATACAGATTCTTCTATTATTATTCTTCACTGCGTAGACGTCCCAGCTCTCTCTTTCGGGTGCCTGGTGAGCGTGGGCTGCATGACCAATGCTGCATTATGCAATACGTGGATGGTATACACTTCACACGGAATACTTCTCTGTGTACTCGTGTATTTCCACATACGTTATCAATCTCAATTAGGTGTTAGGAATGTGTGGCGTGAAGTGCGTGATTATCCAAGCACATCTATGGTAGTTTGGTGTTTATCTGAAGTATGTACGGTATGTGTAGACGAGTGCGTGATTTCAAGCGTGCGGCATTGCTCTATCGTGTGCGTGCGACTATCGTGCCTGTGTATCTGATCCCGCCGTCGCCACAGCCCGACCCACTGCGCAGCAGAGCCCCCGGCCCCACGGCTTTGCAGAGAGAACGCAATTTCTACGCTGCATAAAATAACGTGAACTAAAAACTAAGAAAGAAAAAAGCCAGAAGCATTAGTCGAAGGCGTGAAGGCCACGGCCATAAAATATGGATTCGTAATCAATAAGAATCCGCGAGGAAAGGAGCAAGTGCTCAGGCTGCAAGCCAAGGTGCCGAGGCCACGTGAGTATGTTTACCTAGGTCACGTGGGACCTTGCTTGCCCCGATGTCAGATGGCGCAACCCCCCCGCCCCCCTCCCACGCCTTCCACCTGGCCTCCCCTTCCTCACGTCCGCTTCTCTTCCGTCCCGTCCTTCTCCGCAACTTCCTTATCCCATCCCTCCTTCTGCGCCTCTCGTGTTCTCGCTTTCTCCCGCGTCCGCATCTTCAACTCGATCTGAACAATCACCGTCTACGAAATCGCGTGCCACACTTGCGGCCGAGATAAGATGCAGGAGACAAGCCTTATCATCCCCGGCGGCCGATGGCTCCCTGTTAGCGAGCGACGAGCAGCGTCGAGCGAGCGTCACGTTGCGTCCTCGCAATGTGACGCCAGGCAGTGATGCCAACCTGTGTGCGCGTGGGTCCCATGGCGAGGTGAGGACCGCCCCCGGATGTTCCGCCGCGGTGTTGTGCGAGTCTGGCAACAGTGGGCGAGTCCTCCTTGCATGGACTAACCCGTGTCTTCTCGCTTGGACTACCTGCGTCTCCTTGCATGGCCCTCGGACTGAGTGACGATGCAACAATACATGGGGGTAGGCTGCATGCACGTGTGTGTTTGTGCACGAGTGACGTTGGCATTGCTTTGTGTACCCATGGAGCCTTGGGATGTTTGTGTGTTTGTGTGTGTTTGTGTGTGTGTGTAAATGAGTTAATTAATAAATGAATGAGTGAGTCAGTTAATACGTGAATGAATATCAGTATGTGAGTTTACGTGAGCGTGTATATGTGAACACGTTAATCCCTCTATCTTTATCAACTAAAACTTAACCGATACACAAAACACCACCCAAAATATCCCTCAAACACAAAAATGCTACAGAAGAGGACCTCCCTCCTGCTATTCCAGACCATGAGGCGACCGACCAGCTGAACCCCCGACTACTGTTACTCGCCGTTGTAACTGTGAAGCTATACATGTTCCCGCCGCGTCCGCACTGCTACTCACTAACCCACTCACTTCCTACTTTGCTTATTCTCTCCTTCAATCTGCTTCCTCTTGGTGTTTTTCTCTTCGCCTTTCTTTCTTTCCGTCGGTCTCTCTTTCTATCCCTCTCATCCGATCGTTTTTTTTCTCTCTCTCTTATTGCTCCGGACAACTGTTGCAAATACTATTGTGAAGCAGAACTTGAGACGGAAATATCTGTGGCCTGGGACCTAGAAGACGGCGGGGGTAGGGGGGTAGGGTGGGTGAGGGGGGTAAGGAAGGGAATGAAAAGACGAAAGGAAGGATTAAAAGGATTAAAAGGAAGAAGAAGAGGAAGAAGAAAAAAAAGGGGAAACGGGAGGTGGAATAGGACGAGAAGCAAAATTAGGAGGAGGAGGAGGAGGAGGAGGAGGAGGAGGAGGAGGAGGAGGAGGAGGAGGAAGAGGAGGAGGAAGAAGAGGAAGAGGAAGAAGAAGAAGAAGAAGAAGATGAGGAGGAGGAGGAGGGAGGAGGAGAAGAAGGAGGGAAGGAGGGAGGGAAGGAGGGAGGGAGGGAGGGAGGGAGGGAGGAGGTAGGAGGAGGAGAAGAAGGGAGGGAGGGAGGGAGGGAGGGAGGAGGAGGGGAAGTCACCTGTAATGATCAAGGGCAACGCAAACCACTGAGAATGACGCGGAAGGCAAGTGCAAGGTCCCCTCCCATCGCCCCCCCCCACTTCATATACCCCCCCTCTCACCCTTCCTCCTTCCTCCCTCCTCCTCCATTTCCACTTCTCACGCCCTCCGCACTCCCCTCCCCCCTTATTTAATCATATATTCTTGTACCCTCTTCCGCGCACTTCTTGCGCACTTCGTACCTATTCTATTTATCTCTATCTTTCTCCCCATTTCATTCTTTCTCACTCACACCCTCATTTCCCCTTTTCCCTACTCTCTTCTTCTTCTTCTTCTTCTTCTTCTTCTTCTCTTCCTCCACCTCTACCTCTACCTCTACCTCCACCTCCTTCCGGCAAGTCCAGTGACCCCCCCCCCCCGAGAGCCCAACAGCAACAGGTGTCTACAGCAACCCATCTAAATGTTAAGTCACCCGTCGTGATGCTTCTGCCTTTTCATAGCGCGCTCTGTTCCTGCCTCTTGCTCCCTCCCGTCTGTAACAAGTCGCGGACGAGTTAGGGTCTTGTGTTATCTTGTCTCTGAGTGTTTGTTGTTGTTGTTGTTGTGGGGGCGGAGTGTTTTTCTTTTTGTTTTTTTCTCTCTCTTTCTTTCTCCTCTCCCTTCTCCATCTCTACCGCTTTATTCCACTTCTCTTCCTCCACCTTTTCCACTTCCACTTCCACCTCCATCTCCACCACCACGCCCCCCCCCCCCCCCTCCCAAACTCAACCACTATCCCCCCCCCCCCCGCAACCCCACCACCACCTCCTCTTCATCCCTCCTCCCTCACCCCCTCATCCCCTCCCCCCCCCCCCCTCCGTCCGTCCGTAAGTCCACTGAAAAAGCCACCTTCATACTCACTTGGAAAACCACTCTTGTAAGACCTTGACACAAATCACAGGGTTGAAGGAAGGACTGGGAAACACAATCTTTTTGGATAACGCAGCGAGGGCTAATTTTTACTCCAAACAAGGTCGTAGTTTTAGCTGCTGTTGTCGTATTTGTCGTAAAGGAAGAAGTAGTATAATTGGTGTTTGTTTAGGTTTGGTAGACTTTTGGGTGACTGACGGTTTTTTTATGTGTGTGTGTGTGTGTGTGTGTGTGTGTGTGTGTGTGTGTGTGTGTGTGTGTGTGTGTGTGTGTGTGTGTGTGTGTGTGTGTGTGTGTGTGTGGATGGGCTGATTAACTGATGGATGGATGGATGCATAGTTGGCTCCAGTCTACTTTTTCTTCTTCCTCGGAAAGGTCATCTTGACTAGCTGTGACATCACAGTCTGGCCAAACCGCAAGGGAGGATGAAGGAGGGGGGAGATGGTGAGTAAGGGGCAGGGAGAAGGGAGGGGGAGTAAGGGGCAGGTTTGGGCAGGTTGGGGCAAGGGTTGAGGCTGAATAACAAAGTTGGTATAAGTGTGACACGCGCACGCTGACATTTACAACTCGAGGGCACTATGCAGCAAGTAGATTATTACGTAAAGTGTGCCCAGCCTAGTACGACCGCATGTGTGTGTGTGCCTGTGTGTGTGTGTGTGTGTGTGTGTGTGTGTGTGTGTGTGTGTGTGTGTGTGTGTGTGTGTGTGTGTGTGTGTGTGTGTGTGTGTGTGTGTGTGAGTGAGTACGTGCATGCGTGAACGAGTGAATGAGTGAGTGAGTACGTGCATGCGTGAGTGAGTGAGTGAGTGAGTGAGTGAGTGAGTGAGTGAGTGAGTGCGTGAGTACGTGCGTGAACGAGTGAGTGCTTGTAAGTCTGAGGTTATGTCAGGAACAAACACATTTTTTTTTTATATATTCGAGTTATGTAACAAGAACAGACACCTCGTTGTCCATTATGCAATGTATCATTACAGTTTTATTCTCAGAACTGTTTCTGGCAAGTCTCCATGACTGTACGTGTGCGTTGTATGCTTATAGACACACTGCCTATGTACTTATAAACATTTGCGAGAGTGACTTTTTTTTTTTACTTTCACAAATTTATTGAGACAAGTGGTTACTTACATCTCAAAAGGATGAGGCAACATAGCGAGAGTGAGTGAGTGAGTGAGTGAGTGAGTGAGTGTGTGAGTGAGTGAGTCAGTGAGTGAGTGAGTGAGTGTGTGAGTGAGTAGGTGAGTGAGTGAGTGAGTGAGTGCGTTAGTGAGTTAGTGAGTGAATGGGTGGGTGCGTCAGAGCTGTCGGGTGAGTGATAGAATGTGTGTGAGTGGATGAGAGACTCACTAAGTAAACATGTAAATGAGTAGGTGAATGAGTGAGTGATTGACTGCAATTGAAGCATACATAAATCTGTCAGCCCCCCCCCCCCCCCCCCCCCCCCAGTCTACACACAAACCCTAAGTTCGACGGCACAACACGACCCCACAGACCCCTCCCTCCCTCCCCCACCTCGACCCCCCACACCCACAGCCAGCGACGTCCGCACCTGGCCGCGTACCGTGGACACTCTTCCTTCCCCGGTGCTAACGGTACATTCGCGCCGCTGAGGGAAGAACCACGGTACTTCTGGGTTCTACACGCAGGGAATGCGGGAAGGAGGGGAGGAGAGTGGGGTATACACCACTCCCTTACCCCCCTCTTCCCATTGCAACTGTGATTGCCACTGCAACTTTGCTGGCGGTCGCTTGATTGCTGACCTCTTAAATATTTCTTTTGTCCCTTATTCCTCACTTTATTCTTCTTATTTTGCCCTATTTTCGTTTGATTCTCTTTAAAATATTAATCATGTGTAGTTTTACCAACTACACATTCTGTCCTTCCATCTTTTACTTCTTCTTCTTCTCTTCCTCCACCTCCTCCTCCTCTTTCCGTCTCTTCCTTCGCCTCCGCCCCTTCCTTTTCCTCCTCCCTTTTCCGCCCCTAACTGATTCACTCACTCACTCATTCACTCACTCACTCCCCTCTTCCCCCTTCCCCTCTTCCTCCTTCGCCCACCTGCCAAAACCATAACATACAGTTAGTCAACTTAGAATCCTCAGGTGACTCCTTAAATAACACTCAAAGGCATTGTTCCACAAAGAAAAAAAAACGAAATGCAAAAAAAAAAATCCGTTACACATAACTACAGCTATTGTTTTCATATTGTTACCTGGTTCTTGATTATCATTGTTCAAATAGCATTTACGCTGTAATCTGATATCTATCTAATTATTGACCAATACTATCGTCAATCGCATCATCAAAAGTTGACATTGCTATCAATATTATCAATAAGTTTGGTATTCTCTTGCGTTCTCGTGTAAATGCCACTATTTACCTTGTACTGAGGTAAAAACAGCTGATGATTTTTTTCTTTGTTTTTGTTTTTGTTTAAGATGGTGTGAGATGAGAGAACGAGATATGGAGAGAAGATGGAATAAACAATGAGGGGAAAGAAGGGTATGTAGCAGAGAGAGAGAGAGAGAGAGAGAGAGAGAGAAGAGAAGAGAAGAGAAGAGAAGAGAAGAGAAGAGAAGAGAAGAGAAGAGAAGAGAAGAGAAGAGAAGAGAAGAGAAGAGAGAAATAGAGACAGGCATTGACAGGGGGAGGCGAGAGGAGCGAGAGACAAGGAGCACGAGCGTTGCGCAAGGGCGAAGGCGTGGTGTGTTTGGTAAACCCTGGCCGAGCCACGAGCAGTATGTCCCAACCAAAGCTCCGCCAGTACCCGTGGACGCGAACTCAAACAAAGTTACAAAACAGGAATAAGAAATTATAAACCACAATCCAGCGGACCACATGTTTCGCCATATCTCGTTCGTTATCAGACAGCGATATCGACATGCCGGAGTGAAATGTTAACGTCAGTGAAGAGCCAATTGTAAACATCATTGCACCATTTACGTTGACGAGACTTGACCTACCTAACGTGTGCGGGTTAACGCTACGCAATCCACTACTCGGAAAGCACTTCTCACCCGAGGTTCACTTGCACACCGACGCAGCCAGCCACATTGCTAGCCCTTCTCGATGCAATGCAATAGCGCGAATGAACGATCTCTGCCTGTTAACACTTCTCAACGTCACACAATAGCCCTAACTCCTCAATGCCGTGTAGCTTAATAGCCCAAATAAACTATCTGGCCTGAGAGTCGCTAGCAGGCAGATGCCACAGCCACCGCGAAACCCTTCGTGGAAGCATTAAAAGAACAACGTTGAATGGTTAAAAGTGAAGTAGGCCACACTAAGCCGCAGCATAAACATTACTGCTTTTTAAAGTGCATCCCAGTCAGCCTGCCAACCAACCAGACAGTCAGCCAGCCAGCCGGTTAGTCAGCGAGTCAGTCCTGAGTATCAGCCTGACTTACGTTTTCTAACGAGATTTAATATGCGCTGCTGAGTCGCCTGAGGGACTGCCTCTAGACACACTCGTAAATGCGACGCTGAAAAAGACCAAACCTCCATCTTCATGTGTGACTGCAAGATTATAAACGCAATGCCATCCTGACTCTCTCCCTTTCCTTCTTTTTTTCTTTCTCCCCACCCCCCTCCTCCTTTTTTTAATCCCCCTCTATCTCATCCAAAATCTACGTATCCCGCATTCCACACACAATCCAGGCCAAACACATCACACACACTATATAACGAGTCACGAACAAATACAAACAAGAACACGCAAAAAAATCCCTCTACACTTGACAACGCACACGCTCCAAGACGGACAAATGCAGGGAATGTCTGTCTGCATGTTCGGTCTCCACTCCAGTCCGGTCTCTGCGCGCGGTAGCATCTTAATAGCAATCTAATTAAGTCAAAAAGTTTCCGCAAGGGGGAAATTACCATAAAACGGATGCACTTCGCCGAGAGAACAAAGAAGGTTCCTTTTACTATCTATTTAGAGTCGGTATCTTCCGAAGGGTTGGCCGAGGTTTACGTACGAGAATCCGAAACGTTTCGCGGCTGCATAATATATCGCCGGTCGCCGATAATTGGTCTTTTATTGATCTTGACTCTGACAAACATTTGGATCGATGAATTATTTACGAAAGTCACCCTTTTGTCGCCGATTACAGACGACGCCACAAAGGCCAGTTACCAAGGGTACATTTACCAGGCCGAGACAAAGAATGGTAATGATCTCTGCG